>CM053602.1:60044014-60054544 GCA_028646575.1 Pseudocheirus occidentalis | reverse complement strand
TTCTGAAGGAAGTATTCTCTTCAGTAAGGTTTTGAGATTCTTTTTCCATCTGGCAAATTTGGCTTTTAAAGGCATTCTTCTCCTCCTTGGCTTTTTGGACCTCTTTTACCATTTTAGTTAATCTATTTTTAAGGAGTTATTTTCTTCAGTCAGGTTGTTGACTCTTTTTTCATGATTGTCATGCATCATTCCCGTTTCTCTTCCTGGTTTTTGCTACACTTCTACTATTTGGTTTTCAGAATCCTTCTTAAGCACCTCAATGGCCTGTAACCAGTTTACCTTTTTCTTTGAACCTTTTGGTGTGGGAGTTCTGAATGTACCGTCCTCCTCCTGTGCCATGCTTTGATCCTTTTGGGCCCCAAAAAAGGGATCTGAATTTGGACTGGGTTCTTCCTTTGCTTCCTTTGCCTGCTTATTTTGCCAGTCAATTACTTGAATTTCAGTCTCAGTAGAAATCTACTTTCAGAGGAGAGAGCTTTGTCCAAAATTGCTGAGTTTTTCACAGCTGCTGGAGTTATTAGGAGGCTGCTCTTTCTGCAGGCCCTACAGTTTTGGCTCACTGGTCATGCACCTCAGGACCACCACCCAAGATTCAGAGCACAATCTAGACAGGTTAAAGCAAGAGCTCTCAGCTTCTGAATGGTAACTTGGGCCCGCTGAAATCTGCAGGCCAGGAGCTCTGAAGCAGCCATGTGGAGGCAGCTGCAGGGCAGCTGGTTCCTCTGCTTCTGGCCCTGGGGGCAGATGGCCGCAACTGCTCCTTTCCCCAAAATTTATCCAAGTTCCACCGAATTTTCACTTTGTCCTTAGCTGTTATGGGCTGATAATTCCAGAAAGTGCCACAGCTGCCAGTGAAACCCTCTCCTGAATGCTCCAGTTGTGGCTTGTCCCGGCAGCCCTGGGGGTAAAGCCATGGGTTCATGTGGTGCTGGTCTTGGCTCCCAGTGCCCTGCAACTAAACCTTCCCTCCACCTGCTGGACTGCTTTCAGCACCAGCTTTGTTTCTCTGTCTTTTTGTGGGTTTTGGAGCTCTAAATTTATTGAGAGTCATATTTTATAGGTATTTGCGCTGATTATGAGGGGAGCTCACAGAGTTCTTCTGATTCTATGCCACCATATTGACCAACTGAATCTCTTCTAGATTGAATCTCAGCCTTCCATGGTTTTTAGCATGATATTTTCATCAATGTTGTCCGATGCCTTCAGTGAGGATCAACGTGGCATCTAGATCAGCTATCCCACTGATGGTAAATTATTAACTTGGAAAGGCTTGAAAACTTGAAAACAAAGACTAAAGTTCAGGGCGAGTTGGTGCATAACTTTTTGTTACCAGATGATTGCGCCCACAATGCAAACTCTGAAGCACCAAAGCATGGATCAGTTCCCTGTGGCTTTTGATGATTTTGGCCTAATATTGAACTCTAAGAAAACAGAGCTTCTCCACAACATCCATTTATGGAATATTGGTTTCAGCAAATGGAGAAGATTTGAATACTATGGGTAAGTTCACTTACCTTGGCAGTATGCTTTCCAGGGATGGACACATTGATAATGAGACTGATGCACATATTGCCAGAGATACCTCAGTTTTGGGGAGGTTCTGAAGGAAAGTGTGTGAGAGAAGAGGCACTAGACTTCTTACCAAACTAAAGATCTACAGAGCTGTTGTGCTGACTTCATTGTTGTATGCAGTCTTTCAGCACCACGTCAGAAAACTGAACTGGTTCCATTTGAATTGTCTTAGGAACATTCTTAATATCACCCAGAAGGATAAGGTAGTGAACAGTGAAGCTCTTTTTCATGCTGAACTAACAGGCCTACAAACTTACAGTACAAAGCACAATTCTGATGGGAAGGTCACATTGTAAATAGTAAAGACTATTTTACTGAGAACTCACACAAGGAAGGTGATCACATGATGGTCAGTAGAAGCAAAATAAGGATACTCTCAAGGTGTCTTAAAAACTTTGGAATTGCTTGCATGACACATGAGACACTGGCAAAGGACTCACGATCATGGTGGGTCCACATACACTAAGATGCTGTTGCTGTATGAGCAAAGTAGAACTTCAGTAGCTCAAAAGAAATGTGAGATGCACAAATTTAGAGACATCTGTACTTCAAATATTCATGTGGACGATCTGTGTGGGGCCTGTGGTAGAACATTCTGAAATCATACTGTTCTGCTCATCCACAGACAGACATACTGTAACTTGCCTCCAACAAGGTGATACCATTTTGGGCCTGTTCAAAAATGAAGGGCAACCACCAACCAACAAGATCACTACTGTGCCCTTTTCCCCTCCTTTGGGTGCTATGTTAAACTACGGATTCTTACTGAGCAATGCCAAGGAATGGTGAAGTTCCTGAACAACAGTGCTAATTTCACATGTCTATAAAGTTGTTCTTAAGATACTTCCAGTTAGATCTCAGCAATATGTGAAGAGAGACTTGCCCGAAGAGCAGATTGCTTTTATTAAATTAATTTATTTGTAGTTTTCAACATTCACTTAAATTAGATCTTGAGTTCAAATTTTCTCCCCATCTCTCCCCTGCCCACTGTAAGATGGTGTGTAATTTGACATACGCTCTAAATATATGTTCATAGCCAACCTATGTTCACGTTAATCATGTTGTAAAGGAAAATTAGAACCAATAGGAAAAACGATGAGAAAGAAGAAGCAAATTAAAAGAAAAAAGACAGAGATGGAGGGAGAGCGGGAGGGGGAAGAGAAAGAGACAGAGACAGAGACAGAGACAGCGAGAGACAGAGAGACAAAAAGATAAATAATAGGCTTCAATCTGCATTCAGACTCCATGGTTCTTTTTCTGAACGTGGACAGCATTTTCCATCATGAATCCTCCTTTGGAGTTGTCTTGGATCCTTATATTACTAAGAATAGATAAGTCTATCAAAATTAGTCATTACCCACTGTGGCTGTTAGTGTATACAGTGTCCTTCTGGTTCTGCTCACTTCACTGTATATTAATGGCTGAGATGGACAAATAGTGTCATGCAAACAATGAACATGAACTAGGACAGACTTTAAGAGATGGTGGAGGAAAGAAGAGCCTAGCATGCTGTGGTCCAAGGGGTCAAAAAGAGCTGGATATAATTGAATGACTGAACAACAACAAAGGAGAAGAGCAACGAGAAAGAGTAGGTGAAACCAGGGAAACTGCCATGGAAGGAAAAGAACTTCTGCTTTTTACTTTTAACAAATATTGGGGGTAGGCTAGAAGTTTCACCATAGAAGAATTGGAGGTTGGGTAGTGTGATGATTCAACAATCCACTTATTCAGTCCTAACCTCTGCATACACCCAGTCTCATACCTCCAATAGTCTACTGGACATCTTCAATTGGATATTATGTAGATGTCTTGAACTCAACATGTACAATACTGAACTCATGATCTTAAGACTCAACTCCCCAAAGCAGCTCTCCTTCCTATCTGTCCATTACTGTTAAGGGCTACCCAGCTCTGTCAACATTACCGAAGTCACCCAGATTTGCAAGCTAGGGGTCATTCCAGATTTCTTACAGTCTCTCACTCCTCATATCCAACCTGTTGCCAAGATCTGTCCATTACCCTTTCCTAACATCTTTTGAATAGGCCCACTTCTCAGCTCTGACACTGATAACTCCCTGGTGCAGCCCCTTAGCACTTAACACCTGAGAAACTGCCTGCCTACCTCAAGTCTCCACTCGAGTTCTTCCTGATTTCAGTGATCTTCCCTAAGCACACTTCTGCTAATATCACTCCCCTCGTCACTCAAGAAACTTCCATGGTTCCCGATCACCTATCAGATCAAATGTAAAATTCGTTGGATTGTAAAAATGTAAAAATGCAAAATCTAAGCCCTTCCTAAACAGACCTCCTCACCCTCCCAGTCTTATAAGACCAGACACTCACCTCCCACACAGTGTAAGATCTATTGACACCAGCTTCTTTTCTTGTTCTCACAGATGACATTAGAATCTCCCAGTTTTCTTCCCTTTTCAGTGATTGCACCCGGGAGTGGAATACATCTGATTCTACTGGCTACCCTGGCTTCCTTCAAGTCATAACACGATCTAACCTTCTTTAGGAAGACCTTCCTAATCCCGCTTAATTTTACTGCATTCCTTTTGCTGATAATTTCTAATCCATCTTACTTTTAGCTTTCATGGGCACAGTTTTATGTTTGTTGTCTCTCCAAATAAACTGTGTCTCCTTGCAATCAAGAAACATCTTTTCCCTTTTCTTTTTATCCTCAGAATTTAAAACCACAGTAGACATCAAATAAAAACCAGCTGGTGGACTGAGGGATTGAATAAAGACCTTAGAAGATTATAGGAGAAATTGAAACAACCTACAAAGTTACTGGAACCATACCTGTGAAGGGAATAGTCTGATGAGGCCCCAGCAGAGGCCCTCCTGACAGAAGACCTCCATGGACTCATAGAAGGATTCCTTTCAAGCACACAGATAAAGAAAATAAAGATTAGACTGAACCTTGAGGAATATCCACACTTCATGGAAATGACCTGAGTGAAGATTTAGTCATTTTGAATGCTCAGGAATAGTCAGGTAAAATAAGAATTAGGAGAGAACAGTGTCATGACAACTGAAAGAAAAGGGAGTATCCAGGAGATGGGGGAGAACAACAGCTTAAAAGAAGGAGAGACATCTAGAATGCTGGGAAATTAAGAGTGGCAAGGGGGTGCAGTGAATTGAGCACCGGCCCTGGAGTACGGAGGACCTGAGTTCAAATCTGTCCTCAGACACGTATCCCAAAAACTTAGCAGGTGACCTTGGGCAAGTGACTTAACCCCAATTGCTCTCCAGAAAACTAAAACAAAAACAAAGCAAAAAAAACAGTAATGATAAAAGGTCATGAAATTTGTCAATTAAGATATCGTTGTCACAGTGGAGAGATCAATTTCAGGGAAATTATAAGGTCAGTTTATTCCATTCATACTGATATGCCTCACTTTTTCATCCCATTCCCAAATAATGGGAATCTATGTTGTTCCCAGGTCTCAACTACCACAGAGGGCAGTACCTCTAAGTTCTAGAACCCAAGGATGGTGGGATTTGTATCTTCTCTCCTACAAGATCCTCACCACAGCCCAAACCTTGTTAAAGGCCCTTTGGCTCCTTCTGCTCTTTACTCCTCCTCTAGTCATTGGCTCCTTAGCCCAACTTTCCTCACATACATCCAGCAATTCCTCTGCAATGACCCTCATGATCATGGGCCTCTCCAACATAGCCTCAAGTCCTTAACCCACTTTATCTTCCCTGATATGATGCTGAGAAGGAGTAGTGGATGGACTTCATCAAGCTCAATGGCAGGGACATGGGATGACACACATAACAGGTAGACAATCTGTATCTAAGGAAGGGAGCAGTTGAGTTCAGTTCTCCAAACTTGGTACCATTCATGACTGCAGGCTGGAAGCCGAGGCCAGCACAGCCCAAAACAGAAACTGAGGCCAGTGATCAGTATCGTTGGGAGGAGCTGAACCACAGCTTGAGTCTACCTGGAGAGCAGATCTGCAGCACCTAGAGCAATCTTCAAATTTATAAAGCTAGGAAAAATAAGGCTTAGAGAAAGGTCAGTGGAATTCAAGCTTTCAAGCTAAATTTTGGGAAGGATAAGCAGTTCAGCTGGACTGCCCCTAGGGCAAGGAAGCAGCTGGAAGTTGCAGGATCTGCTGCAACCAGCAATTGCCTCCACTGGGCTGCTTCATAGCTCCTGGCCTGCCAACTGCAGAGGGGTTGAGACGATTGATCAGGGTGAAGGGCTCTTGTGCTAAACGGCCTGGATCCACATCATGGTCTTGGGTGGTGCTCCTTGAGTGTGGTTTCAGCAAGCCAAAGGTGGCAGGGGTTGCAGCACCCCCCTAATAGCTCCAGCAGCTGTGATAACCCCAGCGATTTGGTATAGAGCTTTCACCCCCTAGAAGCAGAGTTCCACAGAACATAAAAAATAAAGCAATTCATTGACTGGCCAACATGAGTAAAAGGAAGCAAAATAGGAACTGAAATAATCCTCTAGAATCCTTTTTTGTGGACAAAAAGGATCAAAGCATGGAATGGGAAGAAGACAACACAGTCAGAACTCCCACACCAAATGCTTCCAAGAAACAAGAAGAATGCGTTCAAGCTATAGATCAACTTAAAAAGGACTTTTAAAAAACAAATAAGAGAAATGGAGAAAAAATTGGAAAGAGAAATGTGAATGAGCCAAGAAAATCATTAAAAGAAAGTCAACAACCTGACTGAAGATAACAACATTTTATCTAATAGATTAACCCAAATGAGGAGAGGAATGCCTTAAAAATTAAAATTAGCCAAATGGAAAAAGAATCTCAAAAGAATTCTGAAGAAAACAATTCCTTAAGAATTAGAATGCACCAAGGGGAAGCTAATGACTTTATGAGAAACCAAGATAGTAATAAAAAACTACAAACAAATGAAAAAATAGAAAGCAATGTGAAATACCTCCTTGAAAAAACCAATGACCTGGAATATAGATCCAGGAGAGACAATCTGAAAATTATTTGTCTACCTAAAATCCACGATCACAAAAAGAACTTGGAAAGCATCCTACAAGAAATTCTCAAGGAAAATTGCCCAGATGTTTAGATTGAGAGGGCAGAATAGAACTTGAAAGAATTCACAGAACACCTACTCAAAAAGATCCCCAAATGAAAACTCACGAAAATGTTACTGCCAAGTTCCAGAATCCCCAGTTAAAGTAGAAAATATTACAGTCTGCAAAGAGAAAACAATTTGAATACTGCGGAAACACAATTAGGATAACCCAGGATTGGTTAGCTTTGACACTGAGGGATTGAAGGGCCTGACATATGATATTTCGAAGATCAAGGGAGATGGGATTAAAACCAAGAATCACCTACCCAGTAAAACTGAGTATAATGTTCTAGGGGAAAATATGGTCATTCAATGAGGTGGAGGACTTTCAAGTAGTCAGGCTGAAAAAAGAAAGGACTGAAGAGAAAATTTGACAAACACAAGAAGCATGAAAAAGTAAACATGGAAAGAAATCATAAGGAACTTATGACAGTTGAACTCTTTACATGCAAATATAGACAAACAATAATAGTAACTTATGAAAATTTTCTTAGTATGAGGATAAGTGAAATGAATATAAATGTGTATGTGTGTATATATATGTATACACACACACACACACACATATATATATATATGAGTACTTACACATATGTCTATATAGGAGGGTATATATGCATATGAATACATATCTGAGTATGTCTCTATATTTGTTCATAGAGGGCACAGGATCAATTGAATGCAAAGGGATGATACTTTGAAAGGTGAAATTCTGAGGTGGGAGAGGACTATAATGAAAGGAGACAGACACAGACAAAATAGGGTTAACCATCACATATAGAAGAGGCAAGGGATAACTTTTACAGCTTTACTTTCATTTACTCTCATTGAATTTGTATTAGGGAAGGAATGACATAAAATCTGAACTGTGTATCATGCCACAGTGGAGAGTAGGGGGCATGGGGATGAGAGGTGGGTTTACTGAGGGCAGGGCAAGGTCTAGGGGAGGGTTGCTGGAAGCACATACTTCAGTAAAGGGACAGGGACAGGGTAGAGAACAGAACAAGGGGGGGATAGGAATGAGGGACATATGATCAGACTGTCACAAAATGTCCAGTGCAAAGATGTCCTGTGTAATTACACATGCACTGCTTGTATTGAATTGCTTGTCCTTCCAGTGGGGGTGGGTGACAAGGGAGGAATTGAAAGAATCTAAAATTTAAAGGTCTGCAATACATGCAACTAGGCATTAAGATATACATGGACTGGGGTAGGGAGATCCTCCCTGCCCTACCAGAAAGTTAGAGGGATATTGGAGAAGGGAACAGAAGAGAGCAGATCATGTGAGGGGATTTAAAGTGGGATCACTGTTTTGGAGTTAGGGGTAGGGGAAAGACAGGGAGAAAACTTTGTAGCTCAAAAATCTCATGGAAATGAAAGATGTAAATAAGAAAACAAATAAAAAATTTATATTAAAAATGAAAGGAAATACCCCTAATCTCAGAACACTCAGAGGAAAAGACTATTAAAATGGAGGGGAAGAACAAGAAGACAAAAGGGAATGGGTCAACCTTACTCTCATTCAATTACGAAAGGAATGACATACCCTCTAAATTGGGTATCTTGACCTATAGGAGAGTAGGGGCGAATGGGATAAAAGGGGGGGGTTGATGGAGGCGTGGGCAGGTTCAGGGGGAGGGTGATTAGAAGCACACACTTATGTAAAGGGACAGGGACAAAGTAGAGAATAGAACAAGTAGGGGTGGGATAGGAAGGAGGGAAATATAGTCAGTCTTTCACAATATGTCCTTTGTGGAGATGTTCTATGTAACAACACCTGTACAACCTGTATTGAATTGCTTGTCTTTCTAGTGGGGCTATGCGACAAGAAAGGAAAAGAATCTAGAATTTAAAGTTCAAGCATCAAACAATAAAAAATATTTTATATATAATTATCATTATTTATATGCAACTGGGAAATAAGATAGAGGCACTGGGGTAGAAAGATACATCTTGCCCTTTCAGAAAGTCACAGGGATGATGGGAGAGGACGTAGGAGAGAGCAAATTGGGGGAGGGGATATACGGAGGGATTGCTGTGTTTGGGTGGTGGGTAGGGGGAAGACTGGGACTAAATTTGTAACTCAAAGTCTTGTGTAAATGAATGATGTAAAATAAAAATGAACAAATGCTATTTTTAAAATAATAAAAATAAAAAATATAAAGCATGGGAGCAAGCATCAAACCTTGTTTCACACCACTAATGACTGGGAAAGCTTGAGAACATCGTCCATTTTCCAGTACCTGGGCAAACATGCCATCCTGAAATTGATGTACTTCTCCAATCAACCAAATTTTGACACATTATATTCCACAAACCTAAGACAATATCAAAATCCTTGGTTAGATGGACAAACATATACAGACATCTTTTCTGCTTCTGGCTTTTT
Organism: Pseudocheirus occidentalis; assembly: GCA_028646575.1. Taxonomy (NCBI): domain Eukaryota; kingdom Metazoa; phylum Chordata; class Mammalia; order Diprotodontia; family Pseudocheiridae; genus Pseudocheirus; species Pseudocheirus occidentalis. The sequence continues at coordinate 60,045,513 of CM053602.1, read as the reverse complement.
TCCTGGAGTTGCCAGACAGCAAACACCATATTGGCCATTTCTGTTTTTTTTTTTTTTTCTGGAAGGCAATTGGGGTTAAGTGACTTGCCCAAAGTCACATGACTAGGAAGTTTGTCAACTCTCTGAACCCAGATGTGAACTCAGATCCTGACTGCAGGTCCCGTGCTCTATTCATTGCGCCACCTAGCTGCCCCTGTATTGGCCATTTCTTAAGCCTCTCAGAAGCCACTCTGACTCTCAGGTAGATGGCCATCTTCTAATTGAAGGAACAGACTATTAAAGAGGATTCTGGCAAGATTATTGGGAAGAATAACAGAGAAAGCCAATCCCCCCCCCATGATTGTAAAAAGAATTTTATATTTCCTCTACTGTTTTAGAGATGGTTAAGGGAGTCATCCTTGAACTCCCAGGGGATGACTTCCTCTTGTCATACAACCCAGAACATTTCAGACAGCTTTTGTATTAGGAATGGATTTTTCTCCTTGTAAATCTAAACTGGAAGAGAATCAGTGTCAGGTACCTTTCCACAGGGGTAGGGCCTAGTGGCACCCAAAATGTCCTCTTCAGCTGGAAATTTGACTAGAGAGGGATTGACTTCAAGCTGAAGTACACAGTCAGTGGCTTCAGAATTCAGTAATGATGGTCTGTTAAAAACACCATGGAAGGGTTCAGCCCGTTTCTCCAGGATCCTGTCCTCACTAGTCAATGTGAGTCTATCAGCACTGAGTAGCTGAGATGCATTATACGTCTTTGGGCAATAAATAGCCCTCAGGGCATCATAAAAGCGCTTTACCCTTACTCAATATGATCAAAAAGAAAGAGGAAAACCCGGTTTCAAGTCTCAAAAATGAAAAGGGTGAATGTACTTCCAATGAAGAGGAAATTAAAACAATAATTAGGAAGTATTTTGCCCAATTGAATGCACAGAAATTTGACAATCTTAGTAAAATGCATGAATATATACAAAAATATACGTTGCCCAGACTAACTGAAAAGAAAGTAACTTACTTATACCACCCAGTTGCAGAAGAAGAAATTGAACAAACTATCAGAGGATTTCCTATGAAAAAATCCCCAGGGCCAGATGTACTTACTAGTGCCAAACATTTAAAGATAAATCCATCCCAATAGTCTACAAACTACTGGGGGAAATTATTGAGGAAGGAGTCCTACTAACTTCTTTTTATGACACGAATATGGTACTGATACCTAAATCAGGGAGAGACAAAGCAGAGAAAGAAAATTATAGACCAATATCCCTCATGAATATAGATGCAAAAATGTTAAATAAAATAGTAGCAAAAAACGACAGCTGCTTCTCACAAGAATAATATATTTTGATCAGGTTGGATTTATTTCAGGAATGCAAGGATGGTTCAGTATTAGGAAAAACATCAGTATCATTGATCATATCAACAATAAAACCAGCAGAAACCAAATGATTTTCTGAATAGATGTAGAAAAAGCATTTGACAACATTCAACATCCATTCCTATTAA
>CM053602.1:60028127-60043514 GCA_028646575.1 Pseudocheirus occidentalis | reverse complement strand
AGGAGATGTCAACATTCAGAGAAAGATCCAGAAAGATCAGAGTTTAAAAGGAGACTGAAGCAATACATGCTATCATTCTTTTTGATGTTTGGCGTTTGTTTTGCTTTTCTCATTGTTCACCCCATTGGCTATAACACCTATTCAACCAGACTATTGTACAATGTGAAGGAGTTTGCAGATCCTGTACATGATTGTATACCACCATGGTCGGGGGCGGTGGTTGGGAGGAAGGGAAGAAAAATCTGAAACTCAAGTGATTCTGGAACTGAATCTTGTAACCTAAAAGTAAACAAAGAAGTCAATAAAATTGAAAAAAAAGAAACAGTAGATACTGTTACAATGCCAAGACATAGGGTGAATACTGTTTGAAATGAAATACCTCATTCAAAATTTAATCAAGAAATTGGAGATCTCTTAGGATGAGAACAGGAATTTATTCTCTTCCACAGGAAAAGAGGGTGGTCTTCCCCATGACTGACAATGGGGGATAGACAAGGCAAAATGGAGTGAACTAGGTTTTCAACCCCATTGTTTCCCTGACTGTCCCTTTTCCCATTGGCTGAGAGGTGGACTTAAGTCTCAGTGCCGAAACTCTTCCCCAATGGCTAGTCATAGGAAAGCCTGCCACTATCTCTCAGTGCCTGGGAAACAGGCTAACAAAGAACAAGGTTGCTTGTTGTTGATTTACAGCAGGGGAGCAGGAATGAGCTCTGAGCTTTCCCTGACTCCCAATGGTGGGGAGGAGGGGCCCACAGATGTAGGAAATCAGAAAGACTCCTGAAAGGCCTTGCTGCTGATTGACAGCAGTAATGGCGGGGGCAGTAAGGAGGAAAATGACACCAATTTATGAGACCCATTCTGAGTTTTCAGGGTTCGCTCCCCAGACAGATACCACCTGGAAATCTGTAACCCGATCAACTTCTCATAGTTGCTTTAAGAGTTACTGTGCCCTTGGGGTGTATCCTTCAGACTGCACTTAGCCAGGTTGGGCAGAGAATGCAGGCATTAGATTTGTAAAGACCCTCACAGGCCATCGAGTCTAATAAAATCCTTCTACAGCTGAACAGACTGACACATAAAGAGGAGAAGTGACTGGCCCAAAGTTATATAGGTATAAAGCATAAGAAGCAGGATTTGAACCCAGATCTTGAAACAGCACTACTACCAATCTCCTTTTCAGTGAATAAATGGGCATTTGTGGGGAGCCTTAGCTTGTTATCAACAGGGGGTAATATTGGCCAATGCTTTCCCAGTCCTTAAAATACTGACTAAATGCTAGGTACTGCCTATATTCTGAGGGACCGTCAGTCCTCAGTGTGTTCTTCTACTCTCTCTTCCTTCTGACCTATGGTGTAAGGACTGTCCTATCACTGATATCCCTTCTTCTAAATGGCCTGCCAAGTCTAACACTCTATTATTCTCTGTGTCATCTCTCAGGAGTTGACATTGCATATTCCAAACTCACTAACAGCCTTGACATTCTATGCTCTAGGATACCAACCTAAACTGACATTCTAGGCTTCTGCATATTTTAAAATTTTTTTGAAAATAAGTTCATTTTAATCACTGTATGTATGTATGTATGTATATATATATATAAAATCCACACAGCCATCAAAAAGGACAAAGGTGATTTCATTAAATCCTGCCCATTTATAAACTTAATTTAAAACTATTCTGCAGTTCCTCCATCAACATGAGTAACAACTGCTCTTAGTAGACAGATTCGGTGGACTGAAAAAATGAGTCATCTTATGGCCAACATTAAAGGAGACAACAGGCCCATAATTCACTGGTGGACCCCAATATACTGAGCCTTTTCAGTGTGCTAACACCTGTAGACCCCAGGCTCTCTCTTGCAGCAAGTGGAGGATCTTACTGGGGGAGAAGGGAAGGTATCCCTTCCTTGGCCCCACCATTTTAAACCTCTTAGTTCCAAAGGGAGGATTGGGAAGAAGTAGACATTGATCCTGTTAAGGTTAAAAGATACATCTTTACTTAATAGAACCACGGGCATCTATTAAATACTTGTTTTATCCCTAAATTCATAAACAGTAAGACCAGTACCTGTCTTCTGGGAGCTTACATTCTTCCGAAGTAAACTCAGGTTTTTATATGAGCTCATGGCCCCAAACCCAGAGTTTAAAATAGTGTGATTTCTTGTCTGTTTTCTCAACAGCAGGGGAATAGTTGGAAAAGGTTTCCCTTCTCCTTTCTTATTTGACATTTTGCTTCCCAAGATGTAAAGTATCAGTGAGGGTTTCCCAAGGTGCTGGAGACAAGTCTCTCTATGCTTCCTCAGACATGGTTTCAAACCATAGTCCATCCCACAGTCAAACGAAGGGGTGTGGAACCTGTGAACTTCTAGATACTTATGTTAAGATCCTTAAAAATTTTGTTAAAATTTGGATTCAGTCAGAAGGCTACCTTCAGGCTTCATCACCCCATTCAAAGACTAGAAGAGCCCACTGATCTAGCCCAGGCTCAGTCTCAGTGATAGCCAAGAGGAACAATCTTGCTTCCTTGATGATCTTCCCTATTTTATCCTATTTCCCATCTTTTCACTATTTGGGTATATCCATCTGTGGTCATGATTTTATTAATTCCCCCCTCGATTTTGTCTCCTCTAAATTCTTTCCACCCCTCTCCCCATTGCTGTTCCTCCTTCTAGAAGCTAGCCTAGTGCTTGACATGTAGGTGCTTATAAAAGAAAAATCCCAATGACCTGGAGAGAGTTTTCATGACAGGGTCTGCATGAGGTCACAAGTCAACTCAGCAGTGTTTTATTAAATCATTTATTGAGCACCCAGTTAGAAACACAGAAGTGGGTCAGAGATGAACGTAAAAGGCAGTCGCTGATCTCATGATGTAATTGATGTCAGCAGGGAATGTCTGCTTCCCAGAGGCACCGAGGTCTGAATCAGGAGGCTGGGGCTCCAGGCCATGTTTCTTCAGACTTTTCTGTACTTGGACCCCTTCAGTGGTCTGCTGAAACCTACAGTTCCCCTCTCAGGATTATGTCTTCAAATAATTGAAGGAAATGGGGCAACTAGTTAGCACAGTGGATAGAGTTCTGTCCCTGGAGTCAGGAGGAACTGAGTTCAAATCAGACCTCAGAGACTTACTTAACTGTGTGACCCTGGGCAAGTCACTTAATCCCAATTGCCTCACCCCCAACCCCCGAAATTGAAGGAAATGTCAGGTTTCTGTTAAAGATTCATGAACATAAATATGTCATTTTGTTCCCTACTCCCAAAAAATATTCTACAAAAGAAATCAAAGGAATCAGAATAGCCAGTAAAGAAATAAAGCTATCACTCATTCCACATGATATGGTGGTAAACTTAAAGAATTCTAGAGAATCAACTAGAATACAATTAATAATTTTAGTAAAGTTGCTTGATATAAAATAACACCATATAAATCTCACCATTTCTATGTATTTCCAACAAAACTTAGTAGCAAGAGATAGAGAAATTCTATTTAAAGTAGATATATAGAATATAAAATAATTGGGGACCTATCTGCGAAGACAAACCCAGGAACTATATGAACATAATTATAAAACATTTTTCACACAAAGTCAGATCTAAACAATTGGAAAAAATCAATTTTTCTTGGGTAGACCAAGTTAATAATAAAAAGGACAGTTTTACCTAAATTACTTTACTTTTTCAGGTGTCAAACTACAAAAAATAGTTTTCTGGAACAATAAAGACATAAGAAATTTGAACTGAGAGAACAAAACGTCAGGAATATCAAGGGAATTATTGAAAACAATGAAAAGGAAGGTGGCCTAGCCACACCAGATCTAAAGCTATATTTTGAAGCAGCAGTCATCAAAATTATTTTCTACTGGGTAAGAAATAAAATAGTGGATCAGTGGATTAGACTCGGCACAACAGACAGTGCATTGATTTACTGTTTGATAAACACAAAAACTGCAGCTTCTGGGATAAAAACTCACTATATGACTAGAACTGCTGGGAAAACTGGAAAATGGAATGGCAGAAATTAGGCACAGAACAACATCTTATACCTTACGGAGACAAGGTCAAAATGGGTACATGATTTAGACACCAAAAGCAAATTAGGAGAGCAAGGAGGAGTTTACCTGTCAGATACATGGGGAAGGAAACATTTTACGACAAAAGAAGAGGTAGAGAACATTATGAAATGCAAAATGTATAATTTTGATTACATTTAATTAAAAAGGTTTTTCCCAAATAAAAGAAATACAGCCAAGATAAGAGGGAAAGCAGAAAGTTGGGAAACAATGATTTATAGACAGTGTTTATGACAAAGGCCTCATTTATAAACTACATAGAGAACTGAGTCAAATTTATAGGAATAGAAGTCATTCCCCATCTGATAAATGATCAAAAGATATGGACAGGGAGTTTCCAGATAAAGAAATTAAAGCTATCTATAGTAATATGAAAGCAATGTTCTAAATCACTATTGATTATAGAAGTGAAAGATAAAACAGCTCTGAGGTACCATCTCACAACTATCAAATTGCTTAATAAGACAGAAAAGGAAAATGATAAATGTTGGAGAAGATATGGGGAAACTGGAATACTAATGCACTATTACTGGAGTTGTGAACTGATACACCCATTCTAGAGAAAGAATTGGTACAGTGTCCAAAGGACTATTCACCTAGGCATACCCTTTGATCCAGCAATACCACTTCTAGGTCTATATACCAAAGAGATCATAAAAATGGGGAAAGGGCACACATGTACAATAATATTGATAGCAGCTCCTTTTGTGGTGTCAATGAAGTGGAAATTACAGGGATGCCTATTAATTGTCAAATGGCTGGACAAGTTGTGGTACATTAATATAATGGGATACTATTGTATTATAAGAAATGATCAGTAGACAGATTCCAGAAAAAAAAAACCTTGAAAGCCTTTCATGAACCGACGTTGAATGGTGTCAGCAGAACCAGGAGAACATTTTACACACTAATAGCAACAATGTGCAATGATGAACTGTGATGGACTTAGCTCTTCTCAGCAAAATAATGATCCAAGACAATTCCAAAAGACTCAGGATGGAAAATGCTATCCTGAGAAAGAACCATAGAGTCTGAATCCAATGCAAGCATATTATTTTCACTTTTTAATAAAAGATTTTCTGTCCTGAGGATTTTCCCTTTGTTCTGATTCTTCTCTAGCAACATAACTTATGTGCAAAAAAAAAGATTATTGTATGTGTACAACTTGTATCATATTGCTTGTTGGCTTGTGGAGGGAGAGGGAAGGGAAGGAAGGAGGGAGAAACATTTGGAACTCAAAATCTTACAATTATGAATGTTGAAAACCATATTTGCATGTAATTGGAAGAAAATAAAATACTCTAAGATAAATATAAATAAAAAAACATTCTGCACTCATTGCTAAGCATAATAACATGAGTACTTGTCTTACCTAATGATGGCACTACATGGAACAATGTTTTTGGTCATCATTTTTCTTTTATCCATGTAAGCCGTTCTGTTTTCATGTTCTCCCCTAGGCTTTGTATAGCAGTTTTTAATTTGCAACAACAAAGGCCTGATACGAATTTTTATTGATATAAAGGGTTTTTTGTTATAAGTATTTTAGGTTGTCCTGTGTTTATATTGGCCACTGGAACAGGGGAGAAATAAATTGTTTTTGTTTTTTAACTGCTTCTGGTCCACAACTCTGTGTGTACCAAGAACTCTCTAATCAGGCAGGTAGGTAGCCCAGTAGATAGAGTGCCTGGATGGAAGTCAGGAAGCCTCATCTTCCTGAGTTCAAATGTGGCCTAAGAAACTAACTAGCTACTAGTCATTTAAAGATTCAGAACAGGACTAAATGACAGTTCTTCCAATGCTCTAAGGAAAGGGGTGTTCACTACTCTCCTGGCCTTTTCTCTGGCCTGTGAGTAACCACAAGCACTCTTTTCTGCTCTGGAAGTGTAAAGAGCATCCCTGATCCACTGTGACCCCCAGCTCTGATGTGCTAGTACTCGTGCTCGGCCTGGGACTGCCAGCTAGAACTGAAACTCAGGTCCGAATATAGGCAAAGCTATAGAGCCCTGTTCCAGTGTCAGCAAAGAGAGACCTTACTGTCTGGGTCCTGAGAGCTCAGGGAGCAGCTGCAATCACTGGAAAGTGGCTCTCAAGGCCAGCTCTGGGTTTGAGTGGGCAGTCTGTGTTGTGGCCTGCTCTGGAATGTGTGCCACTCTCACACCACTGTGACAGGACTTTCCGTCCTACTTTCTTAGCTGTCATGGATTGGAAAATTGTCTCATGCTGTTCTTTTGGGTATTCTGCTGCTCCAGAATTTGTTTTAGAGTATTATTTAAAAGTGTTCAGATGCATCTGGAGAGAGCACTAGTGAGACTTTTCCTTTTCTCCACCATCTTGGCTATGTCTCTGCATTGGTTGTTTCTGGAAAAAAAATAATAATTACTGGACGATGAATATTGACAACGGATAAGATTTAATGAGAGGCAGTGTTGCATTGTGGGTAGAGAGCCAACCCAAAATCCAGAAACACACATTCAAATCCTGACTCCGGCATTTCAGTTTTGCAGCCTGGGACAAGCTGTTTAACCTCTCTGTGTCCTAGGTAACTCTGAAAATTTAAGTGGCTCAGAAGGAGCTGACTTATATGTGAGGTGGCTCCTTTTGGCCTCTAACACATCATAGCTGTCAGCTAAAAGGACAATGATTTGCAACAAATTAACAGAGTCACTCTAAATGCAATTTTGAAAAAGTGTTTATTTATTTTAGCAAGGATTTATGATTTCTGCCAATGAGCTTTTCCCTCCTCCTTCCAATTTAGCAAAGAAAATTAAAACTCTTCCCACAAACACATATAGTTCACAAAACGATCACCACACCCACCCCAACTGATCACATCTGAATTGTGTGTCATTGCATTTTCGGTTAATCACATCTTTGACAGGACTCAGTGGTGTCTTTTTTCTACAGTCTTTTCAGTTTAGGGTTGATCATGACATTGATAAGAGTTCTATCATTCAAAATTGTCTGTTCTCGATAATGTTATTATCATTGTTTAAGAAACACTGCTCGTTCTTTGGTTAACTTCGCTCTGCACTAACCAGAATGTTATTTTTATATTCTTCAGAAACTGTCTAAATTTTTTTTTTCATTTCTCATGACACGATAACATTGCTTTACGTTCATAAACTTCATTTGGTTTAGCCATCTACTAGTGGGAGAACAAACTTAGGTCCCAAGTTTTGGCTTCCGTGAAAAGTGCCTTGCTATAAATACTGTTGTGTCTCTCAATCTATTTCCACTTTCTTGAACATCTTTAAGACATATCTTCAGTAAGGGTGGCTAGGTGGCACAGTGAATAGAGCACTGGCACTGGAGTCAGGAGGACCAAAGTTCAAATCCTGTATCAGACACTTAACACACGCAAACAAAACTAGCCATGTGATCTTGTGCAATTTACTCAACCCCAATTGACCTCCAAAACACACAAAAATTTTTTTTATTAAAAAAAGATATATCTTCAGTAGTGGAATACCAGGGTCAAAGAGTATCTACAAATTAATAACATTTGGTGCCGTACTTGAAAATTCCTTTTTGGAACGGCCAGATCACATTACAACTTCCCACGACTCCACCCCAATGCGTTGGCGTTCCTGTTGATCCTCAGCTCCTAAAGTTTCTTGAATTTAATTTTTCTAATTCTTAATTATTTTGAACATTTTTCAAATGTATGTTGGGAATTCAGATTTTTTTCCCTTCAAAATTGTTTGCTGATATCATTGGCTGTCTGTTTGAATATCTAGGAAATTATCATGTAAAATGGTAGAAATGTTCAAAATTTTGAAAACTGACTCTTTTTTGAAAATGTATTGATCTTTAGTTTTCAAAATTCACTTCCATAAGTTTTAAATCTTCTCTGCCTCCCTCCTCTCTCCCCCTCCCCAGGACAGCAAGCTATACAATATAGGTTCTACATATACAGTCTTATTAACATACTTTCACATTAGTCATGTTTTATGGAAGAACTAGAATGAATGGGAGTAACCATGAGAAAGAAAAAACAAAATAAAACAATACAAAAAGAGAGAGCAAATAAAAAGCTCTGATTTGCATTTAGACTTCGTGTTTCTTTCTATGGACATGAATGGCATTTTCCATCATGAGTCTTTTTCAGTGTTTGAATTGCTGAGAGGACCTAAGTCTATCAAAGTCATTGCACAATGTGGCTATTACTGTATACAATGTTCTGGTTCTGCTCACTTCACTCAGCATCGTTTCATATAAATCTTTCCAGGTTTTTCTAAAGTCTACCTGCTCATCAAATCTTATCACAAAAAATTATTCCATTACACTCATATACCACAACTTGCTTAAACATTACCCAATTGATACAGAACCCCTCAATTTCCAGTTCTTGGTCTCCACAAAAACAGCTCCTATAAATATTTTTTTGGGGGCAGGGCAGTTGGGGTTAAGTGACTTGCCTAAGATCACATGGCTAGATTTTTTGTGTGTGTGTTAACTGTCTGAGGCCGGATTTGAACTCAGGTACTCCTGACTCCAGGGCCTGTGCTCTAAACACTGCACAACCTAGCTGCCCCTTCTATAAATATTTTTCAATATGCTGGTCCTCTCTCCCTTTGTATGGGGTCTTTAGGATACAGTCCAAGAAAGGGCATTGCTGGTGCAACATGTGTGCCCATTTTTATAGCCCCTTGGGCATAGTTTCAAGTTGCTCTGAGGAATGGTTGAATCATTTCACAAATCCATCAGAAATGAGTTCATGTTCCAATTTTCACACATCTTCCTCAACATTTTTCCTCTCTTGTAATGTTAGCCAATATAATATGTGGGATGTGGTAGTTTCCACAGTATTCAAACAGTATTCTCTTGGTAGCCTGTAATATTTTCTCCTTTAGCTGGGAATTCTGGAACCTGGCAATAATATTTCTAAGAGTTTTCTCGTGGGAATCTTTTTGAAGAGGTAATTGGTGAATTCTTTCAAATTCTATTTTGCCTTCTGACTCTAATACATCAGGACAATTTTCTTTGAGGATTTCTTGAAGGATGCTTTCCAAGTTCTTTTTCTGGTCATGTGTTTCAGGTAGACCAATAATTTTCAAATTGTCTCTCCTGGATCTATTTTCCACGTCACTGGTTTTTTTCAAGGAGATATTTCACATTGCTTTTTATTTTTTTCATTTTTTGTAACTGTTTAATAGTCTCTTGGTTTCTCATAAAGTCATTATTTTGTACTTGCTCCACTTTAATTCTGAAGGAATTATTCTCTTCAGAATGCGTTTGAGATTCTTTTTCCGTCTGGCAAAATTGACTTTTTAAGGCATTCTTCTCCTCATTGTCTTTCTGGATCTCTTTTGCCATTTGAGTTAATCGATTTTTTAGAGTGCTGTTTTCTTCAGTCAGGTTGTTGACTCTCTTTTCATGATTTTCTTGCATCATTCTCATTTCTGTTCACAATTTTTCCTCCACTTCTCTTATTTGCTTTTCAGTGTCCTGTTTCAGATTATCTATAGTTTCTAGGCATTCTTCAAATGTCTTGGAAACATTTGGTGTGGGAATTCCTCATGTTCTCCAGTCAATTGATTGCTAGTTTTTTTTTAAACTTTGTGAAACTCTGCTTCCAGGGGGGAAAGCTCTTTTCCAAATTCCTGGGATTTTCATACCTGTGGGAGCTATTAGTGGGTGTTGCAGCCCCCCAGCTTTGGCTTGCTGAAAGTGCTCCACAGGACCACCACCCAAGACCATGATCCAGATCCAGGCTGCCCAAAGCAAGAGCGCTTGGTCCTGATCAATCCACTCAGCCCGCCTGGGGGTTCTGTGGGCCAGGAGCTCTCAAGCAGCCCAGTGGGGCAGTTGCCTGTTAAAACCATTCCTGCCCTTCCCCCACTGCTTCCTTTCCCTGGACTGGCCAAACTGCCTTTCCTCACCCAAATTTACCTTGAAAGCCTCACTCACTTTCACTGACCTCTACTCCTGGCTTAGTAGATGTGAAGATTGCTCAAAGTGCTTCACATCTTCTATGAAGTAGCCTCATGCAGTGGCTTGGGAGGCTTGGCTCCTCCCAAACACCCTGGAGCCTGTCTGCATGGTGGTTTCAGCCTGGGCTGGTCTCGGCTCCCACCCTGCAGGCCTGCTTGATGAGCCCCTCCTGGCAGCTGCCTTTCTCTAATCCCTATTTTCCACACCTTGCTAGATGTGGAGTTGCTGGAGGCTGTAAATCTTCCCTCTTGTAGACTGGCTGCGGCTCCGCTCAGCTCCTCCTGACTGCCCTGGGGCTTGGCCAGGTTTGGTTTTGATTTCAGGCTGGGCTGGACTCGGCTCACATCCTGCCACGATGAGCCCCTGCTGCTAAGCTGCCTTCAGGGAGAGAAATGTGTTTTCTGTATTATTGTGAGTTTGAGAGTCCTAGAATTTGTCCAGAGTCATATTTTGTGGTGTTGAGGGGGACTGCATGGGATCTTTGGGACCTTGCTGCTTATATGCCGCCATCTTGGCTTTGAACCCCTCTCTTCCCTTCCCATTCAATTGATCCTGTATCCTCTATGTACCCATATATACACACATACTCAGATATGTATTCATACACACACAAGCATACCTATACATGTATATATACATGTGTATATACATATATGTATATATATATTTATATATGTGTGTGTTTATATGTATATATTCTCCTGTTTATGTGTTTGTATACCTAAATAAACATTTCTATTCCTGTCATCTATCCTCATAAGTTACTATTTTCGTTTTTCCATGTTGGCATGTAAATAGTTCAACTCTGATAAGTTCCTTATGATTTCTTTTCCATGAAAAGAGTCAACATTCTGATTAAAGAAAATAACACCTTAAAAATAAAATAAACTCACATGTCAAAAAAAGGCCCAAAAAGGCAATGAGGAGAAAAATGCCTTAAAAAGTAAAATTTGCAAGATGGAAAAATATTTAAAAGCTTTCTGAAGGGAATAATTCCTTCAGAATTAGAGTGGAGCAAGTGGAAACTAATGACTTTACAAGAAACCAAGAGACTATTAAAAAGTTACAAAAAATAAAAAAATTGAAAGCAATTAAGAATTAGCAATAAGCAATTAAGAATTAGAGTGGAACAAATGGAAGCAAATGACATTATGAGAAATCAAAATACTATTACACAGACCCAAACAAATGAAAAATATAGAAGGTAATGTGAAATATCTCCTTAAAATAACCACTGACCTGGAAAATAGATCCAGTAGAGTTCATTTGGAAATTATTTGTCTACTTGAAAGCCATAAATCAAAAAAAGAACCTAGAAAGTATCCCTCAAGAAATTCTCAAGGAAAATTACCCCAGTATTTTAGAACAAAGGGGCAAAATATAAGTTGAAAGAGTTCATCAATCACCTCTCAAAAAAGATCCCCAAAATAAAACTCCTAGGAATGTTATAGCCAAGTTCTGGATTTCCCAGATCAAGAAGAAAATATTATAAGCTGCTGAGAAGAAACAATTTGAAAACTGTGGAATCCAACTAGGATAACCCATGATGTAGTAGCTTCTACACTGAGGTATCAAAGTGCCTGGAATATGATATTCCAGAGAACAAGGGGGCTAGGATTAAAAACCAAGCATCACCTACCCAGAAAAATTCAGTATAGTGTTCCTGGGGAAAATATGGTCTCCAGAAGTTTTTAAGACTGAAGCCTAAGGGATTAGTCTTTAAGCTTTTTATTTTCTTATTTCCACATGCTCTAAAAGATTTAGGACATTAGTCCCAACAGCCAGGGTGACCTTCTCTTCAGCCAATGTGTCTCCATCAAGAAGTCTCAGCACAGAATCAATATTATAAATATGTTAATATTAGAATATAGAAAAGTATACTTTGATGAAATTCACATAAGCACTTTTCTAAGTATATCAGATTGACTACTAAGAGTTTGGGGAGCTTTTACACCAGAAAAATGAAAGCTAATTGCATCTTGGCTGATGTTTATAGTTATTCTATTTAGATAGCACAGCAGTAACATGAATGTCTTAATGAGAATTGTACAAATCTACAATTTTAGATAAGACATTTTAAAATTTGAGAGACAATTTCTGGGTAAGTTAATAATTTTATTAACGTCTCATGTTTCAAAAACAGTTTGTACTTTTACTATTTTTATCATCTTGCTTGGCAAGGGGTTATGTATGTCTGTTGTCAAATGTGTTGAGTCAGGTAACGAGGAAATATTAAGCTTATATCAGACACTGACAGATAAAAATTAATCTGAGAATAGCAGGGCAGTAGCACCACATTATCCCCCTAGTTCTCCTCTGTAGCATGTGAGTATTGTAGGATGTAAGTTGTTTCAATAATAGGATGCCTGTAGATCTTTTACATTCTCTTTGATGCAGAACCAGAGTTTTTTTTAAGGCATTGATATGTTGTAATCTAAATTTTTATGGACATCCTCTCATTTCACGAAACGGCAAAATTGGGCTCAAGGAATTCACGTATTCAACATAAATTTTATGTATACAGGAAGTAAAAAAAATCATTTATATATCCATTGAATATTTATTACAAGGAACTTTACATTTTGAAGAAATTCCATTTTTTTCAAATTAAAAGGAACATTTTCCACTTCAGTCTTAAAACATCTGGAGAGATGAGAGTAGAGGAGTCAACAGGATACAGTGGCTTTCTTGCCAGACTTCAGAGATACAAATACCTGAGTTCAAATCCAGTCTAAGCCCCTAGATGGCTGTGGGATCTCAAGCAAGTCTCATCAAGGGTCTTGGCTTCAGTCTTTTCCTCTGTAAACTCATTGATTTTGACTAGATTACAGGTAATATCTCTTCCAGCTAGGAACCTTAGAATGAAATGTGGAAGTCAATTCCATTCCCTGGGTCTCAGCTTCTTTCTCTGTAAACTGAGATCATAATACTAGATGCCTCTGAGGATCTGCCAGGTATAGACCAATGATATTTAGAATAAATAAGAATGGGTCACTTTACCTGCGTCACCTAAACATCTTCATATGCTGTAATATTCTTTCTGTCCTCAGGATTTCTGGCCTCAGTTTCCTCCTCTGGAAAACTGAGAGAAATGATAACCAATGATTTGAGGAGATCCAGAATTCCCTCCTCTTTTCTAAAGGCATGATTTCAAAAGTCTTCTCTCTTAATGGACATTACTAATAATGAGAATGGATGAAATTTTTTAACAATCTTAGATGCACACTGCTGTGGAAAAGTCATTGTGCTCTATACTGGTTTGTGTTGGGAGAAAATCCTTGATTTGATTGCTCAAGGGCAAAGAGCAACTCAGTGTCCCACACTAAGCATGGTTGGAGATGTCAATAATAATGAACCAGGCCATGTGGATAATTCAAGGAAGAACTCTTTTTTTTCCTATTCTTAGGATAAGGTTTTTATAGAGCACTGAAACAAAGGAAGAGGCATCAATGTTTCTTATCATTATCTTAGTCTGTCATATCCTGGAAGTAGCACAGAATGGATAATTTAATAAAGATTTTTCATCTAAGTGATTAAAATTTTAGGTTAAAACTTCTGATTTCAAAACCCAAATAACATCCTTATGCAGCTGCACATTCAAAGGATACAACTGAGAAGCAGAAGCCGAAGTCATCAAAGGTATTCCACTTAGAGCTGACCACTCAGGGTTTTCTAGATATTGAATCAAGTGTTTTGGCTGTCCACATATCCCCCTTTTTTTGATAAAAATAATTTGAGACATGTAATTCAGTGCCTAAAGCCTGAACGTTATGTGACATAATTTGTATAATACAAGGTCAAAATGTGTAAGAGACTGATATAGAAAGCAGATGCATACTAAGATCTATTATATTCTAAAATGGAGATTTTTTTCAATGTATCAATAATTGTTTTTTGTAACTCCTGGCGCAATCCCAGGGATCTCACTATATTCAATCTCTTCATAATCTGATACAAAGCTTTCCATGGTGATATTGGAATTATGCCATTCTCCCAAAAAGTGGCCTCTGATTCTGTCCTATGTGGTGTTGGGATGAGAAGAATTATATAAGCTAGGGGTGATACAAATATATGCATATTTATAATCACATCTAAGTACCAGCTGAGTTTTTAATGCATTAAACACATCACCTAACCACAAATACTAATTGTTGTAATAACTTGATCTTATACAAAAGATCCTTATCTATATCATGTAGTGTCTTAAAGGGTATAAAAACATTTTTGATAATTTATTAACCTGCTGTGCAGTTTCAATTGCAGACATAGCAGTTGAAACCATTAACAACATTAGGGCAGGGGGCGGAGCCAAGATGGCAGCATAGAAGCAGCAAAGCACTGCAGCTCCCACACAAACACACTAAAAAATCATAAAATGGGACTCTAAAGCAGATTCTGAAGCTCCAAAACTTTCCAAAAGACAGAAAACACATTTGTTTCTACAGGCAGCTGAACAGGTGGGGCTCTTCATAGCAGTCTGGGAGCCATAGCCTAAAATCCCAGCTGGGTCATGCCCTGGGGAAGTCGGGTGGAACCTAGTGAAAAGGAGAGCAGATTGCCTGCACTGGAGGAATAGTTATCACATTTATCAGGCTAGGAGAATAAAAGGCTAAGAGAAAGATCAGTGGATTTTGCTAAATTTGGGGAAGAGTGGGTCCCGCTAAACTGCTCCCAGGGCAAGGAAGCATCGGGATGCAGCTGTGGCAGCAGGAACGGCTGCGAGCAGTGGCATCCTCCACTGGGCTACTTCAGAGTCCTCAGCCTGCAGATAGCAGGGGGTCTGAGGTGACTGATCAGGGCCAAGGGCTCCTGCGTTGAGCGGCCTTGATCTGGATCGTGGACTTGAGTGGTTGCCCTGGGGTGGGCTTTCAGTGAGCCAAAACTGGGTGGGGGGGCTGCAGCTCCCCACTAATAGCTCTGGCAGCTGTGAAGGCATCAGCGATTTGGGACGGAGCTTTCCCCCTCCAGGAAGCAGAGTTCCATAGAGCTAAAAAAACCAAGCAAGTAATAGACTGGCCAACATGAGAAAAAGGAAGCAAGCTAGGAACAGCAGTAAAACTCTAGAATCCTTTTTTATGGACAAAAAAAATCAAAGCATGGAGTGGGAGGAAGACAACTCAGCCAGAACTCCCTCACCAAATGCCTCCAGGACACTGGAAGAATATCTACTAGCTATGGATCGACTTAGAAAGGACTTGAAAAACCAAATAATAGAAGTGGTGGAAAAATTGGAAAGAGAAATGAGAATGATGTGAGAAAGTCATGAAAAGAGAGTCAACAACCTGACTGAAGCAAACAATACCTTAAAGAGCAAATTAAATCAGGTGGCAAAGGAGGTCCAGAAAGCCAATGAAGAGAAGAATGCCTTAAAAAGTTGAATTTGC
>CM053602.1:60012067-60027627 GCA_028646575.1 Pseudocheirus occidentalis | reverse complement strand
CTTTCACATAGACAACATACTGAAGGATTGTGGTTTTAAATTCATTCTGCTATCCGCCTCTGTTTTATGCGAGAGTTCATCCCATTCACATTCACAGTTATGATTACTATCTGTCACTTTGCCTCCATCTTATTCCCTCCCCTGTTTATATCTGTATGCCTTCCTTTTTCCTTTCCCTCCTTAAGAATTTTCCTTTTGACCACCACCTCCCTCGGTATTCCCTCCCTGTGATCCCCTCTTTTTACCACCTTTCCCCCTTGCTATTCTTCCCCTGCCCCCTGAATATGTTTCCCTCATTACACCCATCCCCCTTCATCCCTCCTATTGCTTGTAGGGTCCAATAGATTTTTATTAACAGAGTATGTTATTTCCTTATTGAACACAAACTGATGCTAGTAAATTTCATACATTGCTCCTCTCCCTCTTTTCCCTCTGTTATTATGAATTTTTTTTGTTTTTTCATGTTAGAATCTAAACTTGGCCATTTGTATTGATCCCTCTTTAAATCAGAACCAATGAGAGCAACGATCATATGACGCTCATCCCTCTCCGTCCCACCCCTCCACTCCAGTATGGTTTTTATGCCTCTTCCTGAGCCACAGTCTACCATCTTCTACCTCTACCTTTCCTCCTCTCCCCTTACAATCCCTTCCTTCCCCTAAACACTTATTTTTAATCTTCAGGTTAGTTCGTTTCTACCCACACCCTCTTTTTGTGTACATCCCCCCTCAAGCGTCACAATATTTATACAAATTTCAGTATTGACAGGTATCTGCTTCTCATAAAGGAATGTAAACAGTTTGTTCTTATTGAGTCCCAAGTTATGTGCATGTGTGCGCATCTGTGTGTGTATCTGTATGTATGAGTGTTTGTTTTCCTTGATTATATTTTTATGTCTTTAGTGCATCTTGTAAGTGAAGATCGAATTTTACATTGAGCTCAGACTTTTTCATAAGAAAAGTCTGGAAATCCTTTATTTCATTAAAATACTATCTCTTTGCCTGAAAGTATATAGTCTGTCTTGCTGGGTAGTTGATCCTTGGTTGCAGTCCTAGCTCTTTTCCTTACGAAAAATGGCATTCCATTCCCTCTGATCTTTTAATGTAGCAGCTGCCAAATCCTGTGTAATCCTGACTGTAGTTCCCCAATATTTGAATTGCTTCTTTGGGGCAGCATTCAGTATTTTCTCCTTGACTTTGTAGCTCTGGAGTTTGGCTACAATATTTCTTGGAGTTTTCAATTTTGGATCTCTTTCAGGAGGAGATTGGTGGATTCTTTCAATAACCATTTCTCCCTCTGATTCTAGGACCTCAGGACAGTTCTCTTTAACAATTTCTTGGAGGATGTTGCCCAGGCTGATTTATTTATCATGATTTTCTGGTAGCCAGATAATTCTTAGGTTATCTCTCCTGGACCTGTTTTCCAGGTCATTTGGTTTTTGAGTGAGATATTTTGCACTTTCTTCCAATTTTTCATGTTTTATTTGACTGACTCTTGTTGCATCATAGAGGCCTTAGTTTCAATTTGTCTAATTCTAATATTTAGTGAGTTATTTTCCTCAGCTAGTTTCATTTCTAGGGAGGCCTTTTCTCCGGTTAGATTTTGGACCTCCTGTTCTAGTTCTCCAATTTTGCATTTCAAAGATTTGATTTCTTCAGTGAGATTTTTTCCAGCTTGGATACTGTAGATTTGAATTTATCTCCTACTTCTCTAATTTCATTTTTAAAATCTCTTTTGAGATCCTCCAAGAGGGCTCTCTGGGCTTGAGACCAATTTGCTTTTCATTCTGTGTCCTCCACTGTGGAAACAGAGTACCTATTGCTTTCTGAATTTTTTTGTTCTTGCTCACTATGAAAAAGATTTGATGGTCCTAGCCTTTGCAGTTTCCTTCTTCCCCATTGTGAGTGCCTATATCCTTGGAATTTTTTAGTGGATATCCAAGTCTGGGGTGCTGGAAATGTTAAGTTCCTTAGGTTGGGACGTAGGGGCTTGGTAGCTGTAAGCTATGAGTATATAGCCTGAGGCCAATACCAAGACTCTCAGTGATTCCTCTGAGTTACCCTGAGGCTTACAGAGTAACTTGTTGTGATTGGTGGTCCAGCTCTTTCTGGTTTCAGAGCCTGTGTCCCTGAGCTATTGTTCAAGCAGGTTCAGAACAGGCTACAGCTGAAGGCCTGTGTCAGAGCTGTTGTTTGCTTATTGGGCTGGTGGTGCTAAATTGTCTTTTCTTGGTAGGGCTTGCTGGCTTCCCCCTACTGGGCTTGAACTCTGTATTGTCTTCTTTCTGCTTTCCTCAGCCATGCCTCAGACTGTTTCTACTGATTCAAGATTTTACTCTGATTAGGACATTTGATTCTGCACTTTTCTTGGTCTGGGAGGGATTTAGAGGAGCCACTAAACTTTATTCCTCCATCTTGGCTTCTGTAAGTTTGGGTGTATAAGTTTAAACATCCAGATTGCCCCCCCCGCAGAACCTGCCTCCCCTGTTTAGGGCCCCAAGTTTTTTCCCACCCAGTTCAATGCTCCTCTGTCCTCTGGTGAGATGGCTGGAAACCTCTCAGGCTGGATGAGTGTGCTAGATGCCTGCCGGGGCTTCCTTGTGCTCAGCGTTCTTCTTACCCCAACCTAAGTAGGCACTTTCCTGGGCTGGGGATCTGCCTTGTACAGTCTCTCAGTGGGTTCTCTCACTCTTGAATTTGTTCAGATTCACTTTTTAGCCTTTAGTGATAGAGTGGATCTGGCTGCAGCTTCAGCTTCTCCCCCCCACCCTGGGGCCAGGCCGTGGTTTTCGAGCTGGCTTGGCTTTTTCTCCAGACCTGTTGCGGTGGGTGCCTCCTGCTGAACTGCCTTCAGTGAGCTACATGTTTTAGGTAGTTTTGGGGATTTTGGAGCCCTTAAATTTGTTATTTTATGTGTATTTAAGGTGGTTGTGGAGGAGCTGGTGATCCTTGCTGTTTCTACACCACCATCTTGGCTTCGCCCCTCCAGCTGCCTGTCTCTAATCCCTATTTTTCACCCCTTGCTAGACGTGGAGTTGCTGGTGGCTGTACATCTTCTCTCTTGTAGACTGGCCACAGCTCGGCTCCTCCAGACTGCCCTGGGACCTGGCTATGTTTGGTTCTGATTTCAGGCTGGCCTGGCAGCAGCTCGCATCCTGCCACCCCTGCTGCTGAGCTGCCTTCAGGAAGAGTGATATTTTTCTGCATTTTTGAGTCTTTGAGAGTCCTAGAATTTGTCCAAAGTCACATTTTATGGTTGTTTAGGGTTGCTGCGTGGGAGTGCAGGAGCTTGGCTCTGACTCCCTCTCTTCCCTTCCTATTTAATTGATCCTGTATCCTTTATGTACCCATATATATACACATACTCAGATACGTATTCATACACACACAAACATATGCATATACATGTATATATACATGTGTATATATGTATATATGTATACTTGTGTGTTTGTGTATATATCCTACTCTATATGTGTTTGTATAGCTAAATATTCATTTGTATTTCCTTCATCTATCCTCATACTGAGAAAAGTTTCATAAGTTACAATTTTCATTTTTCCATGTTGGCACGTAAATAGTTCAATTTTGGTAAGTTCCTTATGTTTTCTTTTCCATGACAAGAGAGTAAACAACCTGATTGAAGAAAATAACACCTTGAAAACAGATTAATTCAAATGGCAAAAAGGGGCCCAAAAAGTCAATGAGGAGAAAAATGCCTTAGAAAGTCAAATTTGCCGATGGAAAAAGAATCTCAAAAGCTTTCTGAAGAGAATAATTCCTTCAGAATTAGAGTGAAACAAATGGGAGCAAATGATTTTATGAGAAATCAAGATGCTATTACACAGACACAAAGAAATGAAAAAAAGAGAAGGCAATGTGAAATATCTCCTTAAAAAACCACTGACCTGGAAAATAGATTCAGGAGAGATAATTTAAAAATTATTGGTCCACTTGAAAGCCATGATCAAAAAAAGAACCTAGAAAGAACGCCTCAAGAAATTCTCAAGGAATATTGACCCAATATTTTAGAACAAAAGGGCAAAATAGAAGTTGAAGGAATTCATCAATCACCTCCCAAAAAAGATCCCCACAAGAAAACTCCTAGGAATGATATAGGCAGGCTCTGGAGTTCCCAGATCAAGGAGAAAATATTATAAGCTGCCAAGAAGAAACAATTTGAAAACTGTGGAAACCCAATTAGGATAACCCACGATGTAGCAGCTTCTACATTAAGGGATCAAAGTGCCTGGAATATGATATTCCGGAGATCAAGGGGGCTAGGATTAAAAACAAGAATCACCTACCCAGCAAAATTCAGTATAGTGTTCCAGGGGAAAATATGGTCTCCAGAAAAATTTAAGACTGAAGCCTAAGGGATTTGTCTTTAAGCTTTTTCTTCTCTTATTTCCACATGTGCTAAAAGATTTGGGAGTTTAGCCCCAACAGCCAGGGTGACCTTTTCTTCAGCCAATGTCTCTCCATCAGGAAGTCTCAGCACAGAATCAATATTATAAATATGTTAATATTAGAATATAGAAAAGTATACTTTGATGAAAATCACATCAGTGCTTTTCTAAGTATATCACATTGACTACTAAGAGTTTGGGGGGCTTTTACACCAGGAAAATGAAAGCCAATGGCATCTTGGCTGCTGTTTAAAGTTATTCTGTTTAGGTAGCACAGCAATAATATGAATGTCTTAATGAGAATTGTACAAACCTACAATTTTAAATGCCGTGTATGCCTCACCCCATCATTACATAACATTTTAAAATTTTAGTGACAATTTCCGGTTAATTTAATAATTTTATTAAAGTCCCATGTTTCAAAAACAGTTTGTACTTTTACTATTTTTATCATCTTACTTCGCACAGGGATGTGTATGTCTATGGTCAGATGTGTTCAGTGAGGTAATGAGGAAATATTAAGCTTATGTCAGACACTGACAGACAAAAGTTAATCTGAGAATAACAGGGCAATAGCATCACCTTATCCCCCTAGTTCTCCTCTACTGCATGTGAATATTATAGGATGTAAGTTGTTTCAATAATAGGTTGCCTGCATGCTTTTACATCCTCTTTGGGGCAGAACTGGAGTTTTTTTAAAGGCATTGATATGTTGTAATCCAAACTTTTATGACCATGCTCTCATTTCACCAAAAGGCAAAATTGGGCTCAGGGAATTCATTTATTCAACATAAATTTTATGTATACAGGAAGTGAAAAACATCCCATCCAAGTATCTCTTGAATATTTATTACAAGGAACTTTACATTTTGGAGAAATTCCATTTCTTTTCAAATTAAAAGAAACCTCTTCCACTTCAGTTTTAGTACATCTGGAGAGATGAGAGTAGAGGAGTCAGCAGGATAGAGTGGCTTTCTTGCCAGACTTCAGAGATACAAATACCTGAGTTGAAATCCAGTCTAAGCCCCTAGATGGCTGTGGGATCTCATGCAAGTGTCTTCAAGGGTCTTGGCTTCAGTCTTTTCCTCTGTAACCTCTTGATTTTGACTAGATTACCAGGAATATCCCTTCCAGCTAGGATCTTTAGTATTAAATGTGGAAGCCAATTCCATTACCTGGGTCTCAGCTTCCTTCTCTGCAAATTGAGGCCATAATACTAGATGTCGCTGAGGATCTGCCAGGTATAGACCAATCATATTTAGAATAAATAAGAATGGGTCATTTTATCTCCGTCACCTAAACTTCTTCATATGCTGTAATATTCTTTCTATCCTCAGGATTTCGGGTCTCAGTTTCCTCCTCTGGAAAATTGAGAGAAATGATAACCAATGATTTGAGGAGATCCAGAGTTCCCTCCTCTTTTCTAAAGGCCTGATGTCAAAATTCTGGTCTCTTAATGGACGTTACTAATAATGGGAATGGATGAACTTTCTTAATCTTAGTTAAGATGTCCCCTGCTGTGGAAAAGCCATTGTGCTCTGCTCTGGTTTGGGTGGGGAGAAAATCCTTGATTTTATTGCACAAGGGCAAAGAGCAACTCAGCGTCCCACGCTAAGCATGGTAGGAGATGTCAATGAGAATGAACCAGGCCATGTGGGTAATTCAAGGTAGAACTCTGGGTTTTTTTTTATTTTGTATTCTTAGGACAAGGTTTTTGTAGAGCAATGAGACAAAGGAATAAGACTCAAGTTTACTTATCATTATCTTTGTCATATCCTGGAAGTAGCACAGAATTTATAATTTAATAAAGATTTTTCATCTAGGTGACTAAAATATTAGGGTAAAGTCTCTGATCTCAAAACTCAAATAACATCCTTATGCAGCCTCATCGTCAAAGGAGACAACTGAGAAGCAAAAGCCGAGGTCATCAAAGGTATCTCGCTTAGAGTTGACCACCCAGGGTTATCTAAGTATTGAATCAAGTGTTTTGGCTCTCCACATATTCCCCCTTTTTTGATAAAAAAAATTAAAGGCATGTAATTCAGTGCCTAAAGCCTGAATGTTATGTGACATAATTTGTATAATGCAAGGTGAAAATGTGTAAGAGACTTTTATAATGATTAATATAGAAAGCAGATGCATACTAAGAGCTAATATATTCTGAAATGGAGATTTTTTTCAATGTATCAATAACTGTTTTTGTACCTCCTGTGTCAGTCCCAGGGATCCCACTATGTTCAATCTCTTAATAATGTGATGGAAAGCTTTCCATCTCTCTCTCCCCATAAGTGGCCTCTGATTCTGTCCTATGTGCTGTTGGGATGAGAAGAATTATATAAGCTAGGGGTAATACAACTATATGCATATTTCTAATCACATCTAAGTCACAGTTGAGTTTTTAATACTTTAAACTA
Organism: Pseudocheirus occidentalis; assembly: GCA_028646575.1. Classification (NCBI taxonomy): domain Eukaryota; kingdom Metazoa; phylum Chordata; class Mammalia; order Diprotodontia; family Pseudocheiridae; genus Pseudocheirus; species Pseudocheirus occidentalis. The sequence goes on along the minus strand of CM053602.1, from coordinate 60,020,805 downwards.
ATTACCTAAACACAAATACTAATTGTTGTAATAATTTGATCTTATACAAAATATCCTTATCTATATCATGTTGTGTCATAAACGGTATAAAAACATTTTTGATAATTTATTAACCTGTTGTGCAGTTTGAATTGCAGACACGACAGTTGAAACCATTAACAATATTAAGGCAGTGAATTTCATAACAAGAAATCTGACAAATCTTTCCCCCACCCCCTTTTTTTTAGAAATCAGAAATTTGATGCAGTTCATATAACCCTGATATTTGATACCAAGCATAAATGAAATTAGTTGCAAGATTGTTCAACAGGATCTCTGCTAGATATACATTGAACAAAAGTATAATCAATGTGATTGACAGTCCGTACATAGAGAGATGTATCCAAAATCACACTGGAGAAGGATTCTGGTATTAAGTGTTTCTAAGTGTTCTAAAAATTTATTTTATAGCAAATTAATTTTATACAATATGTCTTTATATAGAGAGTCTTGGGTTTTCAAAGCCAAGGTAACATTCCTTGCCAATTCATTCACAAATTGAGCAGTTTGTATTCCATTTATCAGAGAAATAGATAAAAAGGTGGCTGATATTAAAGAATCCAAATACTCCTGTGATTTAAAAAAAATCCAAAAATCAGTTCTTGTTAGAGAATCAGATATTTCTTGAAGTGCAGGTTCCCCCAAATCTGAAATTATTTGATGTTCCAATAGAAGGCTGTATCATCCTTTGTATGAGGAATCGATGCCCAGATCCTATTCTCTATTTCTGCATCTAAGACATGAGTTCATGCAACAGGCTTGAACATTCAGTGTTGGCATCTTCAGTGGTCGTTCATTAGTATGTAAAAAAAAATATAAGCACAACCATGTCTCTACAGAATTAAGGGGCAAGAGTTTTCCATGACTTCATTGAGTTATATGCTTATTTTGGAAGATTTCAAATTGTTTTTCTGCTGGTATATACCCATTTTTAGTGAGGATTTAAAATTTAGGGTATATAAAGCAGTAGCTAATTGCTCTTGTGGTATACAGGTCCAAAACCCCCTTTGTATTTTTTTAAATGGGTGTCACAGAAATATTGAAATGATTTGCCAGTATAAACAGGGGAATTAATAGTTTTTATTTCTTTAGGGGTATCTAAGAATGAAGAACAATGGAAATGGAGTGAAAAAAAATAATGTTTCTTCTTACTAAATTATAGCTAGGTGGGGGGCGGCTAGGTGGCGCAGTGAATAGAGCACCAGACCTGGAGTCAGGAGTACCTGAGTTCAAATCCGGCCTCAGACACTTAACACAAAAAACTAGCCGTGTGACCTTGGGCAAGTCACTTAACCCCAACTACCCTCCAAAAAGCAAAAAAATAAATAAATAAATAATTTGTAGCTACGTGTAATCATATAAAACTGAAAAACAATACTTTTGCTCTCTCCATATAATGTAGCCTTATTAAGTTAAATGAATGGGAGGTTCCACAGTTACAAAGAAACAGAAAATGATTAAAATATTTCTAAGTTTTAAATTTTTTTGAATGGAAATAGAGTCATTGACTGTTGCCTTTTCATTTCTGAGGGATGTTACAGGGAGTGTACTCTCCATTATTTAAATACACAATTACAAAGTATCTCATATTAGGGAAAAACATCATTCTAAAAAAGTCAATTCTTGAAGAAATGGCAACAATAAAAATTAAATTAGAGGCTTCTAGTAATACACTGAAAAATTCTTTCCTACTTGTCATTCATCTTAAATTGGTTTATAAGACATACTTATGATAAATTGTTAACCTTCAATCTAAAAAGAACTACAATGCTGACATTTAGCTCAAAAAATTAAATTTAAGTTTTAGATTCAAGGAAACACAGCTTTCATGTTCAGATTGCTTAGATCACAAATTTAAATGTGTTTGATAATACTTATCTCACCCCAAATGCGCACATTCTTATGAATGTAAATATTTGGTGCAATATGTAAATATTGTATATTCTTATGAATGTAAATATTTGGTAGTTGACATTCTCAATTTTTATTTAGGTTTTGACAACAAAGTTTACTCGGCCTTCAAAGTCACCAAAACAAAAATGCATGAGGAAAAAGTGGTCCCTGCAACATGGATATATTTTAATTTTTTTTAAAGGTAGGAAAAGGAATAACATCCATTTGCCAAAAATAATTAGGTTTTAAACTTGTAGGATTAACAGTGGTGGAAGAGAGAGGTGGTATGTAAGGAAGGCCTTTTTTGCATGATTTGACTATTTGCCTGGCCTGTTCTTGGGTAAGTGTGAAATTACTTCATTAACATCCTTTCATTCTGAATGCAGAGATAAAGAAATAATTGTTGGCTAAGTTTGCATTGTTAATTTATCACCTATAGCATCTCTTTGTTGAATGGACCCAGGCAGAGATGTATGAGAGTAAACCTGACAAATATTAAAAGGATTTTTTCCATTTCTAACCACTTGTTTCAACTGTAAAAATAATTGATATAACTCTTGATTACTGCAATCTCTTTCAATGTCCCTTATAGTATAAAAACACTATTTACTATCCATAAACATGTTAAGAGATTGAGGCTGTTCTTTTAGAAGACCTACAATAATATACATTTCATTTTTTGGGTAGATGAAAATGAAGTAGAAATAACTCTTGTAGCTATCTGAGGCTTCAGTAAAAGTCTTATCCACTTCAAAAAGAGGAGAGAAGAATGTTATTTGTGGAATGACCCATTGATGATTGGAAAAAAATTGTAAAATAGGGTATTTGTCTGTATTCTGTAAAGGTCCTTGGTACACATTTAATAAGTTTTACCAGGAAAGATTTTCTTAGATTAGCATTTCGATTTGGGCTTTAACATAAGGTTGCTGAATATGGATAAGGGAGAGTCTGAGCTGGTAATTGCATGTTCTCTTTTTGCTAAAGTTGCAAAGGAATTGGGGGTTGTCTCACCTTATAGTAGTGAGCTGGTGTGTTCTACACCAAATTTTATACCTCTTAAACTTTTTTAAAAAGCCATTTAATGTTTTCAAGTTATCTCTTTGAATTACTGTTTCTTGAGGCTCAATTTTATCTCATTTTATGTCCTAAATAATTGTATGGTGGTTGCAATTGAATTTCAGCAGTAGCTATGACTAACCAATACTTAGACAGACTAACCTGAGTGGCTTGAAGTATTTGTTGTAAAGATTCCTTTGAATGATGTGTGCACTAGGTGTCATTAATGTATAATGAATAAGGTATGCACAAGGATATTAATCTCCTATAGTTTGTAATGCCTGTGCAACAAATTTTTGGCACATGGAAGGTCTATTTTTATACCCCTTGTGATGGAAGGAAAAAGCAAAATACTGACAATTGTCTTTATGTAATGGGGTAGCTTTGAAACAATCTTTTAAAATTGATTATTTACAAAGCCCATTCTTTTGAAATCATAGAGGGAGGAGGGAGGCATGGATGAAGGACTCCCATAGTCTACCCTTTCATTTATTGCTCAAAAGTCAGTGAGTATTCTTTATTTTCCTGACTTTTTTCTTTATAGCAGGAATAAACTTTTAAAACTGAGCTTTATTAGAACTGAGTTGATGTAAGATGTCCTTAAGTAACATAGATTCCCCAAAGTATTACTTAAAAACCTAAGTGAGATTTCAAAAGTGTTTTAGACGAAGTGGGAAGATAGATAGATACATAGATACATAGATACATAGATATAGATATATACACATACACACACATATACATACACATACACATACACAAACACATATACATATACATATACACATACATATGCATTAACTGAATCTCAATTTAAAAGCTGATAACCATATTTTAAAAAAGCTTTTAGTTCTAAAATTTCTTTAGTCACTGGGGATATCGTAATGTGAGTTTTAAGTACTCTGTGTACATTTCTGTACATCTTCTAATGTTAGATGAAAAACAATATTAAACTTCCCAGTAATCTAACATGAAATAATTCCTATCCTTTACTGATTATGTAGTGTGATAGTATGAATTAGGTCTAAGAAGAAAATAGGGATAGAAGAACATGATCTTAAGAGCTTTTTATCTTAAACAGCAATTTTTAACAATCACATCTTAGAGCTAATCAGAGTTCATTTTACTCTCGTTTAGCTGTAATATACAAAGATCTACTAGTTCTTTTAATATATATGGGATATCATTTAACATTTTTCTTTCTCAAATGTAAGCTTATCTGATGTGAAAGCCAGTTGGAGCCCTACCTGTGGCGTAGAAGTGCAGAAGAAAGTCCAAAGATGGGTTCTGGGAGAGAGTTCAAAAAATAACAGTAAAGTATGACCTGAGTCATGGAGAATCACTCCTTATGCCTCCAGACTAGAACATGATTATAATAATAGGCTGCTAAAAATAAAATGAAACAAATAAAAATAAAAATGTATACACAAAGGAGAAAGCCTTCAACCATAGATAGCTACTGTGGAGGTACAGAAAATCGGGTTCATATTCAGAGAAATTTAGTAGAGCTAAAAAAAAAGCTCCTCCCTTTTCGGTGAGGAAGATTAAAGGATCAGAAGCAAAAAAGAGTTCCTGGAAGGACCCTTTAAATCCTCAGAAAGTACCTTAAACACAAAAGAAGAAACATCAAGGAAACCAGGAGAAATATAGCAATCTAAGAAAATTAAGAAAAAGTCAGCCAACTGGAGATGGAGAAGCAACTACTTATGGAATAAATATTTTTGTGAAAACTAGAATTGGGCAAAGGAAAGCTAATGATTTTCTAAGATACCAAGAAATAATAAACCCAGTTCAAAAAGAAGAAAAAATAGAAGACAATGCAAAACTTCTCATCAGAAAAATAAAACTATTCTAGAGAATAGAGGAAGGGGAAATACTGTAAAAATCATAAGACTACCTGGAAGTTATGGCCAAAAAACAAACCTGGATACAATATTATAAGACTATTTTTTTTGAAATTGCCCTGAAGTCCTAGAAGAAGAAGGTGAAACAGAAACAGAAATAAAACACCTACCACTGCCAGTCAGATTGTAGGAGGAAATCCTACAAGAATATAATAGTCATGTTCAAAAAGTCCCAGGTTAAGGAGAAATTCTGGTGAACAACAAGAAAAAAGAAATCTAAATATTATGAAGGTACAATCAGGAGTACACAAGACCTAGTAGCTTCTAAGTTTAAGGGCCATGGGTTTTGGAACATTATATTTTGTAGTACAAAAGAGCTGGCATTTCAACAAAGGGTAATTTACCTAGCAAAGTTAAGTATACTCCGGAATGAAAAAAAAGAACATTTAACAAATTAAAAGACTTTCAAGTATTTACAAAAAAGAGGAAAATTTTTGACATATATGAAAATTTGGGGTGAAAAACTAAGTTTGACATATAAGACCCCAGAGAAATGAAGTCAACACTAAAACCCAATTATAAAGGTCTCAATAATGTCAGACTCTTTACTTCTTACATGTTAACGTCTTATCAGGATTCTTATGTCTGTCATCATACTTTGGGCAGTTTGAAAGAAAGGCTTGGGTTAAACTGTGAATGATGGGTGATTCAAAAAAGTACAATTGTACAGGGAGAGATAAAAAGGAGTAAGTATGTCCTGTGAATAAAGAAAGAAAGCAAGAACTAATACAGAAGAGACAAGGTGAGGCTTCTGGAGGGCAATCTGGAACGAGGCCAAAAGGGCTATAAATAATTGCATACCCTTGACTCAGTAATACCAAATTTGGGGTTGTATCCCAAAGAGATCATAGAAGTGGGAAAAGGTCCCATATGTACAAAAATAATTACTGCAGCTCTCTTTGTGGTGGCAAAAGACTGGAAATCCCCCATCAATTGGGGGATGGCTGAACATGTTATGGTATAAGAAGGTGTTGGAATACTATTGCACTATAAGAAATGGGAAGGAGAATTTAGTCAGGACCCAAGCTGTGTTTTGGGAAAGTTTCAAAGTTCATTGTTACGCTAGCTTAGTAGCAGGCAGTGGAAATAGGGGGACCTGCAAAGTACTGGGATCTAAGGTAGAGTTATGAAGTTTAGCACACTGCAGCGGATAGGAAAATGTAAAGGGAACCTGCAAAGAGCTAGGTTGTGTTATGTAGTCATTCTTTCCATTTTGAGACTGGTAATTTAGTTTTCTTTCTTTTTGTTAATCAAGTTGCCCCATGATTTATCTGTTTTTATTAGTATTTTCGTAAAAGCAAGATGTACTTTTATTTAATAATCATAAAACTGTCAGTCAAAGGTTAATTAAACTAACTAGGTGGGCAAAGGTGGAGTTTGGGCGGAGTCAAATAGTGTGTCTTCACCACCACACACCTTCCCCAAGTGCTGTTTCTGGATTTATTTGAAAATATTTTATTTTATTTGTTTCCTTTTTTATGCATATTGCATCCCTAATCTTTTGCATTGATCTCTCTTTCAGTTTTTGACAAGTTGAAATTGTTTTCATAGCAGCTAGATATTCTGCATGGCCTGAAGTCAGGAAGTCTCATCTTCTTGAGTTCAAATCTGGACTCATTCACTTAAGTACCTGTGTGACCTTGAAAATGTCACTTAACTGTGTTTCCCTCAGTTCCTCATCTGTCAAATGAGCTGTAGAAGGAAATGGCAAACCACTCCAGTATCTTTGGTAAGAAAACCTCACATGGGGTTAGGAAAAGTCACACATGATGAAACAATAATAATTTTTTTCTCACTCACAGATGTGTAATATAGTTTTGATCTGCTCCTGATAATCACAAACCCCATACCCCTTTCTGCCTCCCTCCCCCCAGTATTTCCCTGGTGATTCATGTTCTCTTTTTACATTTTTATTGACATTTTCTGTTTCTTACATGAGCAGGGTATCCGTGTATCTGTCACTCTCCCCATCCTTGAGAGCCGTGCCATGTAACAATTGATATTTCTTGTTTAGGGAGGAAAAGAAAAGCCAGCAGAGTTGATTGATGCACTCAGGAAAAGGCGGGCAGTGTGTGATCCTTCTGGACCTCTCACCTCCTGGATGAAGTAGGATGATGTGGTCTTCTCAGGTTTGCTTTTCAGGCCCACTTGATCTTCACCAGTTCATTACAGGTACTTTTAAATTTGTCTGTCATTCTTTCTATTTAAATTGTTGTAGTTACCATGTACTTATGCTATTTTTTTGCCTCTGTTTGATTCACTTTGAATCATTTCACAAAGATCTTTCCACACTTCTCTGTATTCATTCATATCATTTCTTACCCCATGGTAGCCGCATTCCATGCCTTTCATGGTCTGTGTTTTGTCTGTTTCCCCAGTTGATGAGCATCTACTTTGTTTCCAAATGATAGTTGTCACAAAAAGTGCTGCTGTAAGTATTTGAAATGTATGGGAACATTTCTTCTTCTTAATGGATTCACTGGGGTGTAATGGAGTGTTTATTTTAAAGGCTTTAGACATTTTTCTTACCTTTTTTGCATTATTCCAAAGTGCATTCCAAAATGGATGTGTGAAATCACAGCTCCACCAACAATTTACTTGTTGTTGTATAGCCCTACACTGTTGTTTAGGTTTCAAAAGTGTATTTATGCTATAAAAGGAATTTGATGCGACTCCTTCGTTTTTTTTTTGCTGTTTTAAATAGTTTATATATTATTGTGATGAAATGTTCTTTTAATGCTTAGTAGAATTCCCTTTGAAATCCACCTGTTTCTGAAAAGTTTTCCCTGATTTCATTCAGGCCTTCTTCAATTTATTTAAGACAGGCTTACTTATGTATTCTATTTCCTCTTCTGTTAACATGGGCTATTTATGTTTCCATAAATATTCATCTATTTGAAATATTGTCAGTTTCCTTGGCATATGATTGAGTAACATAACAGGTAAGTATTGCTTTGGGGGGCTTTATAAAGCAGTAGCTAATTGCCTTTATGGTGTATTGGACCGAGTGCCTTTTTGTATTATAAGTAGGCTTAACATCTTTATTCTGTTTGTCAAGATTATAAGGGTTATGCCTGCAATTAATATCATTGGAAAGTGATCATAGAAAGAGTGCAATAATTTGCCAGGGTGTGCAGGGACTTTAGCATCTTTCAATTGTTTTGGAATGCCCATTGAAACAAAAGACTTTAACATATGATTAATTACATTTTATACTGCTTTCCCTGTGTAAAAGGAAGCTAGAGGAATCCCATACATAGCACACTGAATGCAGTTTTTAATAATCTATCTAGCTTGTTCCTTTGTAACATGGGATCATTTACATAGATCATGTGCTTTTTAAGGAAAATAAGAGTGAGATAATGCAGATCTATTAATATTTTTAGAAAAAAGGGTTAGAAAAGCTTAAACTTTTCATTAATACTTGGATTATTTTGATAAAGAGGTCCAGGAACAGGTTGTGACCTCTATCTTATGAGAGTTTGTAATCGTAGAAAAAAAGTTAAAAGGATCTTATACTGTGTATGTTTAGCAGTATCCCCATGTGGGCACACATACCCTGAATATTTGCTATTTGACACAGTATTAAGTGGAAAAGAAGGAAAATCATTTTACAATGATATCATTGCAGAAAGCTATATCTAGTGGGCAGAAGTAAAGGCAGTATTAATAACTTTGTTGTTATTAGAATTAATGTAGTAACTTGCACATCCAGGAAGCTGATAGACAAATGAAGTTCCTGACTAGAACCTTACAAGCGAGTAGTAGACTTACATCATTGTTTCACAAAGCTTGTTTATCCTCTGATTATATTCATTGTGGAAGAAAGAGACATTTCAGAAACTG
>CM053602.1:59992351-60005565 GCA_028646575.1 Pseudocheirus occidentalis | reverse complement strand
ACAATTTCTCCTTTAACCTGGGACTTTTTGAACTTGAATATTATATTCTTGTAGGTTTTCCTCCTACAATCTGACTGGTGGTGGTTGGTGTTTTTTCTCTATTTCTGCTTCACCTTCTTCTTCTAGAACTTCAGGGCAATTTTAAAAAATAGTCTTATAATATTGTATCCAGGTTCTTTTTTTGGCCATAACTTCCAGGTACTTATTATTTTTACATTATTTCTCCTCCCTCTATTCTCTAGAATAGTTTTATTTTCTGATGAGAAGTTTTGCATTGTCTTCTATTTTTTCTTCTGTTTGGATGGGGTTTATTATTTCTTGGTGTCTTAGAAAATCATTAGCTTCCTTTTGCACAATTCTAGTTTTCACAGAAATATTTATTCCTTAAGTAGTTGCTTCTCCATCTCCAGTTGGTTGACTTTTTTCTTAATTTTCTTAGATTGCTCTTATTTTTTCCTGGTTTCCTTGATATTTCTTATTTTGTTTTTAAGGTACTTTCTAAGGATTTAAAGGGTTCTTCCAGGAACTCTTTTTGAGCTTGTTATCATTTGATGTTCCTCACCGAAAAGGGAGTAGCTTTTTTTTTTTAGCTCTACTGTATTCCTCTGAATATGAACCCAACATTCTCTGTCTCCACAGAAGCTATCTATGATTGAAATCTTTCTCCTTTGTGTATACATTTTTATTTTCATTTGTTTCATTTTATTTTTAGCAGCCTATTATTATAATCAAGTTCTAGTCTGGAGGCATAAGGAGTGATTCTCCATGACTAAGGTCATACTTTACTGTTATTTTCTGAACTCTCTCCCAGGACCCATCTTTGGACTTTCTTCTCCTCTTCTAAGCCATAGGTAGATTGACTTTCACACCAGATAAGCTTACATTTGAGAAAGAAAAATTTTAAATGATATCCCTTATACATTAAAAGGACTAGTAGAACTTTATTATTTATTACAGCTACGTGAGAATAAAATTAACTCTGATTAGCACTAAGATGCAATTGGTAAAAATTGCTGTTGAAGATAAAAAGCACTTAAGATCATATTCACATATTCCTGTTTTTCCTTCTTAGACTTAATTCATACTATCAGACTGCATAATCAGTAAAGGATATGAATTATTTTATGTTAGTTTACTGAGAAATTTAATATTATATTCATCTAACATTAGAAGATGTACAGAAATGTACACAAACTACGTAAAACTCACCTTAAGATATCCCCAGTGACTAAAGGAATTTTACAACTAAAAGCTTTTTTAAAATATGGTCATCAGCTTTGTAACTGAGATTCAGTTTATATATATGTATAGGTGCATGTGTGTGTGTGTGTGTGTGTGTGTGTGTGTGTGTGTGTGTGTGTGTGTGTGTGTGTATGTGTGTGTATTCCCCCTTTGGCTAAAACACTGTGTGAAATCTCAGTTAGTTTCTTAAGTAATACTTTGGGGAATCTATGTTACTTAAGGACATCTTACACCAACTCAGTTCTAATAAAGTTCAATTTTAAAAGTTTGTTTCTGCTATAAAGAAAAAAGTCAGGAAAATAGAGAATGCTCACTGACTTTCGAGCAATAAACCAAAGGGTAGACTATGGGAGCCCTTCATTCATGCCTCCCTGCTACCTCTATGATTTCAAAAGAACGGGCTTTGTAAATAATCAATTTTAAAAGATTGTTTCAAAGCTACCCCCATTACATAAAGACAGTTGTCAGTATTTTGATTTTTCCTTCCATCACAAGGGGTATAAAAATAGACCTTCCATGTGCCAAAAATTTGTTGCACAGGCATTACAAACTATAGGAGATTAATATCCTTGTGCATATCTTATCCATTATACATGAATGACACCTCGTGCACACACCCTTCAAAGGAATCTTTACAACAAATACTTCAAGCCACTCAGGTTAGTCTGTCTCAGTATGGGTTAGTCATAGCCACTGATGAAATTCAGTTGCAACCACCATACAATTATTTAGGACATAAAATGAGAGGTAAAATTGAGCCTCAAGAAACAGTAATTGAAAGAGATAACTTGAAAACATTAAATGACTTTTTTAAAAATTTTAAGAGCTATAAAATTTGGTGTAGAACACACCAGCTCACTACTATAAGGAGAGACTCAACCCCCAATTCCTTTAAACCCTTAGCAAAGAGACAACCAGCTTAGACTCTCCCCTATCCATATTCAGCAATCTTATGTTAAAGCCTAAATCGAAATGCTAATCTAAGAAGACCCTTCCTGGTAAAGCTTATTAAATATGTGCCAAGGATATTTACATAATATAAATACACTATTTTACAATTTATTCCCAATCAACAATGGGTCATTCCACAAATAACATTCTTTTCTCCTCTTTTAAAGTGGGTAAGACTTTTACTGAAGCCTCAGATAGCTAAAAGAGTTATTTCTACTTCCTTTTCATCTATCCAAAGAATGAAATGTTTATTATTGTAGATCTTTTAAAATAACAGCCTCAATCTCTTAATATTTTTATGGATAGTAAATATTGTTTTTATGCTATAAAGAACATTGAAACAGATTTCAGTAATCAAGAGTTATATCAGTTATTTTTACAGTTGCAACAAGTGGTTAGAAACTGAAAAAATCCTTTTAATATTTGTCAGGTTTACTCTCATACATCTCTGCCTGGGCCCATTCAACAAAGAGATTCTATAGGTGATAAATTAGCAATGCAAACTTAGCCAACACTTATTTCTTTACCTCTGCATTCAAAATGCAAGGATGTTAATGAAGTAATTTCACATTTACTCAAGAACAGGCCAGGCAAATAGTTAAATCATGCACAAAATGCTTCCTTACATACCACCTCTCTCTTCCACCACTGTTTATCCTACAAGTTTAAAACCTAATTGTTTTTGGCAAGTGGATGTTACTCCTTATCCTACCTTTAAAACAATTAAAATATATCTGTGTGTGCGTGGAATGAGTGAAAAATTTCTCAGTCTGGAATGTACCCCTCACCTGAGTGCTATACCCTCCCCTTTCTCCTGTCAATTACTTTTACCTTCCTTTGTTTTCCCGCCTTGGTGAGACCCGTCCCATCTCCCTCCCCTTGCAGTCTCAGTAGGAAAGAGATTGGTGGGGTATACTCCTCCACCAATGAGAGGAGGCAGCTGGGCCTGGAAAGAGGACGGACTAATTAGGTCTTTAAAATCGTAGACCTGATCTTTGAAATCCTCTCTCTCGGCTGTCTGCCTCATGGGTCAACATCTGTAAGAAATCCCTCATGGGGCAGATAGCTCCCTTCTCCCGGGGGAAGGGAATAAAGCCCTTTTCTTATCTAAGGCATTTCTGTGTTTAATTTTCTAAGTAAATTAAGGACAATGGGTGTTTTCCAACCCAAACATATTCATGTTGCAGTGAACACTTTGTCCTCACGCATTTTTGTTTTGGTAATTTGAAGGCTGGGTAATCTTTGTTGTTTAAACCTAAATAAAAATTGAGAATGTCAACTACCAAATATTTACATTCATAAGAGTTTGCACATAACATTTACATTCATAAGAATATACAATATTTACATATTGCACCAAATATTTACATTCATAAGAATGTTCACATTCATAAGAATGTGCACGTTTGGAGTGAGATAAGTATTATCAAACACGTTTAAATTTGTGATCTAAGCAATCTGAACATGAAAGCTGAGTTTTCTTGAATCTAAAACTTAAATTTAATTTTTTGAGCCAAATATCAGTATTGTAGTTCTTTTTAGATTGAAGGCTAACAATTTATCATAACTATGACTTACAAAACAATTTAAGATGAATGAGAAGTAGGAAAGAAACTTTCAGTGTATTACTAGAAGCCTCTAATTTAATTTTTATTGTTGCCATTTCTTCAAGAATTGACTTTTTTAGAATGATGTTTTTCCCTAATATAAGATACTATGTAACTGTGTATTTAAATAATGGGGAGTACTCTCCCTGTAACATCCCTCAGAAATGAAAAGGCAACAGTCAATGACTCTATTTCCATGCAAAACATTTAAAACTTAGAAACATTTTAATCATTTCCTGTTTCTTTGTAACTGTGGAACCTCCCATTCATTTAACTTAATAAGGCTACATTATATGGAGAGAGCAAAAGTATTGTTTTTCAGTTTTATATGATTACATCTAGCTACACTTTACACTTAATAAGAAGCATTGCTTTTTTTTACTCCATTTCCATTGTTCTTCATTCTTAGATACCCCTAAAGAAATAAAAAAAAACTATTAATTCCCCTGTCTATACTGGCAAATAATTTCAATATTTATGTGACATCATTTTATAAAGTAAAAAGTGGGATTTGGACCTGTATACCACAAGGGCAATTAGCTTTATATACCCTAAATTTTAAAGCATCACTAAAAATGGGTATATACCATTAGAAAAACAATTTGAAATCTTCCACAATAAGCATATAACCCAATGAAGTTATGGAAAAAAACCTGCCCCTTAATTATGTAGAGACGTGGTTGTGCTTCTATTTTTTTAGATGCTGATGAATGACCACTGAAGATGCCAACACTGAATGTTCAAGCCTGTTGCATGAACTCAACTCTCAGATGCAGAAACAGAGAATATGATCTGGAGATCGATCCCTCATACACAGGATGATACAGCCTTCTATTGGAGCATGAAACAATTTCAGACTTTGGGGGAGCCTGCACTTCAAGAAATATCTGATTCTCTAATAAGAATTGAATTTTGGATTTTTTTAAATCACAGGAGTGTTTGGCTTCCTCTTTAATATCAGCAACCTATTTCTCTATTTCTCTGGTAAGTAGAATACAAACTGCTCAATTTGTGAATGAACTGGCAAGGAATGTGACCTTGGCTTTGAAAACCCAAGACTCTCTATATAAGACATACGGTATTAAATTAATTTGTTATAAAATCAATTTTTTGGAACACTTAGAAACACTTAAGACCAGAATCCTTCTCCAATGTGATTATGGATACGCCTATCTATGTATGGCCTGTAAATCACATTGATTATACTCTTGTTCAATGTATATCTAGTAGAGATCTTGTTGAACAAACTTCCAACTAATTTCGCTTATGCTTGGTATCAAATATCAGGGTTATATGAATTGCATCAAATTTCTGATTTCTAAAAAAAAGGAGTGGGGGAAAGATTTGTCAGATTTCTTGTTACTAAATTCACTGCCCTAATATTGTTAATGATTTCAACTGCTGTGTCTGCAATTCAAACTGCACAACAGGTTAATAAATTATCAAAAAAATGTTTTATACCCTTTAAGACACAGCATGGTATAGATAAGGATCTTTTGTATAAGATCATTTTATTACAACAATTAGTATTTGTGCTTAGGTGATGAGTTTAAAGCATTAAAAACTCAACTGTTACTTAGATGCGATTATAAATATGCATATATTTTTATTAACCCCAGCATATATAATTCCTTTCATCCCAACACCACATATGACAGAATCAGAGCCCGCTTATTGGGAGAGTAGCATAATTCCAATATCACCATGCAAAGCTTTCCATCAGATTATTAAGAGACTGAATGTAGTGAGATCCCTGGGATTGACCCAGGAGTTACAAAAAAAATTATTGATACATTGAAAAAGATCTGCATTTCAGAATATAGTAGCTCTTAGTATGCATCTGCATTCTATATTAATCATCATAACAGTCTGTTACACATTTTGACCTTACATTATAGAAATTATGTCGCATAACATTCAGGCTTTAGGCACTGAATTACATGTCTTTAATTTTTTTTTATCAAAAAAGGGGGAATTTGTGGGAGCCAAAACACTTGATTCAATACCTGGATAACCCTGGGTGGTCAGCTCTAAGTGTGATACCTTTGATGATCTCGGCTTCTGCTTCTCAGTTGTATCCTTTGAAGATGCGGCTGCATAAGGATATTACTTGAGTTTTGAGATCAGATTCTTTACCCTAATATTTTAATCATCCAAATGAAAAATCTTTATTAACTTATCTATTCTGCGGTACTTTCAGGATATGACAGACGAAGAAAATGAAAAGAAATCTGGAGTCCTGTTCCTTTGTCTCAGTGCTCTATAAAAACCTTGTCCTAAGAATACAAAAAAAAGCAGAATTCTTCCTTGAATTACCCACATGTCCTGGTTCATTCATATTGACGTCTCCAGCCATGCTTAGTGTGCGACACTGAGTTGCTCTTTGCCCTTGAGAAATCAAATCAAGGATTTTCTCCCCACCCAAACCAGAGCAGAGCACAATGGCTTTTCCACAGCAGGGGGCATCTAACTAAGATTGTTAAGAAAGTTCATCCATTCTCATTATTAGTAATGTCCATTAAGAGACCAGGCTTTTGAAATCAGGCCTTTAGAAAAGAGGAGGGAACTCTGGATCTCCTCAAATCATTGGTTATCATTTCTCTCAGTTTTGCAGAGGAGGAAACTGAGGCCAGAAATCCTGAGGACAGAAAGAATATTACAGCATGTGAAGAAGTTTAGGTGACAGAGGTAAAGTTACCCATTCTTATTTATTCTAAATATCATTGGTCTATACCTGGCAGATCCTCAGAGGCATCTAGTATTATGGCCTCAATTTACAGAGAAGGAAGCTGAGACCCAGGGAATGGAATTGGCTTCCACATTTCATACTAAAGATCCTAGATGGAAGGGATATTCCCAGTAATCTAGTCAAAATCAATGAGTTTACAGAGGAAAAGACTGAATCCAAGACCCTTGATGAGACTTGCCTGAGATCCTACAGTCTTCTAGGGACTTAGGCTGGATTTGAACTCAGGTATTTGTATCTCTGAAGTCTGGCAAGAAAGCCACTCTATCCTGCTATCTCCTCTACTCTTATCTCTCCAGATGTTCTAAGACTGAAGTGGAAGAGGTTTCTTTTAATTTGGAAAGAAATGGAATTTCTCCAAAATGTAAAGTTCTTTGTAATAAATATTCAATAGATACTTGAATGGAATTTTTTTACTTCCTGTATATATAAAATTTATGTTGAATAAGTCAATTCCATGAGCCCAGTTTTGCCTTTTGGTGAAATGAGAGGATGTACATAAAAGTTTAGATTACAACATATCAATGCCTTTAAAAAAAACTCCAGTTCTGCCCCAAAGAAGATGTAACAGGTCTACAGGCATCCTATTATTGAAAAAATTTACATCCTATAATACTCACATGCTACAGAAGAGAACTAGGGGAATAAGGTGGTGCTATTGCCCTGCTATTCTAATAAAAATTTTTGTCTGTCAGTGTCTGACATAAACTTAATATTTCCTCGTTGCCTCACTCAACACAGTTGACAACAGACATACACATACCTGTGCCAAGTAAGATGATAAAAATAGTAAAAGTACAAACTGTTTTTGAAACATGAGACTTTAATAAAATTATTAACTTACCCAGAAATTATGTCTCTCAAATGTTAAAATGTCATATCATGATGCGGTGTGGCATACATAATCTTTAAAATTGTAGATTTGTACAATTCTCATTAAGACATTCATGTTACTCCTGGGCTATCTAAATAGAATAACTTTAAACATCAGCCAAGATGCCATTGGCTTTCATTTTCCTAGTATAAAAGCCCCCCAAACTCTCAGTAGTCAATCTGATATACTTAGAAATGCGCTGATATGATTTTCATCAAAGTATACTTTTCTATATTCTAATATTAACGTATTTATAATATTGATTCTGTGCTGAGACTTCTTGATGGAGAGACATTGGCTGATGAGAAGGTCACTTTGGCTGTTGGGATTTAAATCCCAAATCTTTTAGTGCATGTGGAATTAAGAAAAGAAAAAAAATTAAAGACTAATCCCTTAGGCTTCAGTCTTAAAAAACTTCTGGAGACCATATTTTCCCCAGGAACACTATACTGAATTTTTCTGGGTAGGTGATTCTTGTTTTTAATCTTAGTCCCCTTGATTTCCGGAATATCATATTGCAGGCACTCTGATCCCTTAATGTAGAAGCTGCTACATCATGGGTTATCCTAATTGGGTTTCCACAGTTTTCAAATTGTTTCTTCTTGGCAGCTTGTAATATTTTCTCCTTGATCTGGGAACTCCAGAACCTGGCTATATCATTCCTAGGAGTTTTCTTTTGGGGATATTTTTTGAGAGGTGATTGATGAATTCTTTCAACTTATATTTTGCCCTTTTGTTCTAAAATATTGGGGCAATTTTTCCTTGAGAATTTCTTGAGGGATACTTTCTAGGTTCTTTTTTTGATCATGGTTTTCAAGTAGACAAATAATTTTTAAATTTTCTCTCCTGGATCTATTTTCCAGGTCATTGGTTATTTTAAGGAGATATTTCACATTGCCTTCTATTTTTTTTCATTTGTTTGGATCTGTGTAATAGCATCTTGATTTCTCATAAAGTCATTTGCTTCCATTTGTTCCACTCTAATTCTGAAGGAATTATTCCCTTCAGAAAGCTTTTGAGATTCTTTTTTCCATCTGGCAACTTTGAGTTTTTAAGGCATTCTTTTCATCATTGCCTTTTTGGGCCCTTTTTTGATATTTGAGTTAATCTATTTTTAAGGTGTTATTTTCTTTAGTCAGGTTGTTGACTCTCTTTTCATGGAAAAGAAATCATAAGGAACTTATCAAAGTTGAACTATTTGCATGCCAACATAGAAAAATGAAAATAGTAACTTACGAAACTTTTCTCAGTATGAGGATAGATGAAGGGAATAAAAATGTATATTTAGGTATACAAACACATGTGTATATATATATATATATACACACAAAAAAACACACACATACATATATACACACACATATATATGAATATATACGAATATATATACACATATACGTATGTACACATGTATATATACATGAATATGTATGCGTGTGTGTGTATGAATACATATCTGAGTATGTGTGTATATAAGGGTACACAGAGGATACAGGATCAGTTGAATAGGAAGGGAAGAGAGGGGGACAGAGCCAAGATGGCGGCATATAAGCAGCAAGGCCCCGCAGCTCCCATGCAGCCACCCTAAACACCATAAAATATGACTATGGACAAATTCTAGTACTCTCAAACTCATAATAATGCAGAAAACACATTTCTCTCCCTGAAGGCAGCTTGGCAGCAGGGGCTCATTGCGGCAGGATGCGAGCCAAGGCCAGCCCAGCCTGAAATCTAAACCAAACCTGTCCAAGCCCCAGGGCAGTCTGGAGGAGCTGAGCTGAGCTGCAGCCAGTCTTCAAGAGAGAATATCTACAGCCTCCAGCAACTGCACAGCTAGCAAGGTGTGGGAAATAGGAATTAGAGAAAGGCAGCTTCCAGGAGGGGCTCATCAAGCAGGCCTGCAGGCTGGGAACCAAGACCAGCCCAGCCTGAAACCACCATGCGGCCAGGCTCCAGGGTGGTTGGGAGGAGCCAAGCCTCCCAAGCCACTGCGTGAGTCTACTTCAGAGAATATCTGAAGCACTTTGAGCAATGTTCACATCTTCTAAGCCAGGATTAGAAGTCAGTGAAAGTGAGTGAAGCTTTCCAGCTAAATTTAGGTGAGGAAAAGCAGTTCAACCAGCCTACCCCCAGGGCAAGGAAGCAGTCAGGAAAGGGCAGGAATGGTTGTAACTGGCAACTGCCCCCACTGGGCTGCTTCAGAGCCCCTGGCCTGCCGACCCGGGGGCTGAGTTGATTGATCTGGGCCAAGTGCTCTTGTGTTGGGTGGCCTGGATCTGGATCATGGTCTTGGGTCGTGGTCCTGGGGAGCATTTTCAGCAAGCCTAAGCTGGGGGGCCTGCAACACCTCCCTAATAGCTCCGGCAGCTATGAAAACCCCAGGAATTTGGAACAGAGCTTTCTCCCCTGGAAGCAGAGTTTCACAAAGCTAAAAAAAAAACAAACAATTAATTGACTGGCCAACATGAGGAAAAGGAAGCAAAATAAGAACTGCAATAAAACTCTAGAATCCTTTTTTGTGGACAAAAAAGATCAAAGCATGGTACAGGAGGAAGGCAACACTATCAGAACTACCACACCAAATGCTTCCAAGATACTTGAAGAAAACCTAGAAGCTATAGATAATCTGAAACAGGACACTGAAAAACAAATAAAACTATTGGAGGAAAAATTGAGAACAGAAATGAAAATGATGCAAGAAAATCATGAAAAGAGAGTCAACAACCTGAATGAAGAAAACAACACTCTAAAAAATAGATCAACTCAAATGGCAAAAGAGGTCCAGAAAGCCAGTGAGGAGAAGAATGCCTTAAAAAGTCGATTTTTCCAGGTGGAAAAAAAGAATCTCAAAAGCATTCTGAAGAGAATAATTCCTTCAGAATTAGAGTGGAGCAAGTAGAAGCTAATGACTTTATTAGAAAACAAGAGACTATTAAACAGCTACAAAAAATTAAAAAATAGAAATCAATGTGAAATGTCTCCTTGAAATATACCACTGACCTGGAAAATAGATCCAGGAGAGACAATTTGAAAATTATTGATCGACCTAAAAACCATGACCAGAAAAAGAACTTGGAAAGCATCCTTCAAGAAATCCTCAAAGAAAATTGCCCTGACATTTTAGGGTCAGAGGGCAAAATAGAACTTGAAAGAGTTCACCAATCACCTCTTCAAAATGATGTCCAAAAGAAAGCTCTTAGAAATGTTATTGCCAGGTTCCAGAATACCCAGCTAAAGGAGAAAATATTACAGGCTGCCAAGCGATAACCATTTGAATACTGTGGAAGCACTATCAGGATAACCCAGGATCTGGCAGCTTCTACACTGAGGTACAGAAGGGCCTGGAATATGAGAATTCAAAGATTAAAGGAGCTCGGATTAAAAACAAGAATCAACTACCCAGCAAAATTGAGCATATGATTTCAGGGGAAAATATGATCATTCAATGAGGTGGAGGACTTTCAAGCATTCTTGCTGACAAAAACAGAACTAAACAGAAAATTTGACAATCAAACACAAGAAGTATGAGAAGGTCAACATGGGAAAGAAGTCATAAGGCACTTATCAAATTTGAATTATCTACGTGCCAATATGGAAAAATGATAATACTAACTTATGAAACTTTTCTTAGTGCGAGGGTATGTGAAGGGAATACAAAGACATATATACGTATACTTGCACATATGTCTATATAGGAGGCTATATATGCATATGAATACATATCTGAGCATGTGTGTATATATGTTTCTAGAGGGCATAGGAAAAATTGAATACGAAGGGATGATACTTTAAAAGCCAAATTCTGAGGTGAGAGAAGACTAGAATGAGAGAAGACAGGAAGAGACAAAATGGGGCTAATCATCCTGTGTGGAAGAGGCAAGAGACAACTGTTACAACTTTACTTTCCTTGAATCTGGCTTAGGGAAGAAATGGCATAAACTCTAAAGTGGGCATCATGCCACACAAGAGAGTAGGGGGTGTGGGGATGAAAAGTGAGATGACAGAGGGGAGGCCAGGGTCTGTGGAAGGGATGCTCGATGCTCACACTTTAATAAAGAGTAGACAGGGTAGAGAACAGAACAAGGGGGGGGAGGGATAGGAAGGAGGGACATACAATCACTGTCACAATATGTCCACTATGAAGATGTCCTGTATAATCACACCTACACAGCCTGTGTTGAATTGGTTGTCCTTCCGGTGGGGGTAGGTGTCAAGGGAGGAAACAAAAGAAGCTAGAATTTAAGGCTCTGCAATAGCTGCAACTAGGAATCAAGATATACAGGGGCTGGAATAGGGAGACCATCCTTGCCCTACCAGAAAGTTAGAGAGCAGACCAGTGGAGGGGCTCTACAGTGGGAGCGCTGTTTTGGGGTTGGGGTAGGGGAAAGACGGGGAGAATATTTGTAATTCAAAAATCTCATGAAAATGAATGTTATAAACAAGAAAACAAATAAAATTTATTATATTAAAAAAAGTACTTGGTACTGGTTAAGAAATAGAGCAATCGATCAGCAGCATAGGTTAGGTACAAAAGACATAGTAATCAATGGCTACTGTTTAATAATCTACTGTTTGATAAACCCCCACGACAGCCTCTGGGATATAAGGACTCCTTATTTGACAAAAACTGCTGGAAAAAACTGGAAAATAGAATGGCAAAAACTGTGCATAAACCAATGTCTTACACTGCAACCCAAAATAAAGTCTACATTGCTACACAATTTAGATGAAAAGTCTGATATAAACAAATTAGGGGAACAAAGAATAGTTTGCCTGTCAAATTTATGGAGAACGGAGGAATTTATGACCAAACTAGCGATAGAGAGCATTATGAAATTGAAAGTGGATAATTTTGATTACATTAAATTGATTTTTTTTCCATAAACAAAGCCAATACAAGCAAGATGAGAAGGGAAGCAAAAAATTGGGAAAGAATTTTTACAAACAATATCTCTGATGAAGAACTCATTTTAAAAATATGTAGAGAAGTGGGTGAAATTTATAAGTATACCAGTCATTCCCCAATTAATAAATGGTCAAAGGATATGAACTGGCATTTTATAGAGATGAAAAAATGAAAACTATCTGTAGTCACATGAAAAAAAATGCTCAAAATCACTATTGATTAGAGAAATGCAAATCAAAAGAACTCTTAGATACTACATCCCACCTATCATATTGGCTAACATTACAAGACAGAAAAATTATAAATGTTCAGGAAGATGTATGAAAATTGGAAGACTCATTCCTGGTGGAGTTGTGAAATGATCCAACCATTCTTCAGAGCAACTTCAAACTATGCCCAAGGGGTATAAAAATGGACATACCTGTTGCCCAAGCAATGCCCTTTCTAGGACTGCATCCTAAAGAAACCATAGAAAGGGAGAAAGGACCCACATGTTGAAAAATATTTATTGCAGCTCTTTTTGTGGAGACCAAGAACTAGAAATTGAGGGGATATGTATCAGTTGGGGAATGGTTAAGGAAGTTGTGGTATATGAGTGTAATGGTAGAGTTTTGTGCTATAAGATATGATGAGCAGGCAGACTTTAGAAAAACCTGGAAAGATTTATATGAAATGATGCTGAGTGAAGTGAGCAGAACCAAAGAACATTGTATACAGTAATAGCCACATTGTGCAATGACTTTGATAGACATAGTTCCTCTCATCAATTCAAGGACTGAAAAAAGACTCATGATGGAAAATGCCATTCATGTCCATAGAAAGAAATATGAAGTCTAAATGCAGATCAGAGCTTTCTATTTGCTCTCTCTTTTTGTTTTGTTTTGTTTT
>CM053602.1:59975020-59991851 GCA_028646575.1 Pseudocheirus occidentalis | reverse complement strand
ATATGGTCATTCAGTGAGGTAGAGGACTTTCAAGTATTCTTGATGAAAAAACCAGAACTGAACAGAAAATTTGCCATTCAAACACAAGAAGCATAAGAAGGTAAACATTGGAAAGAAATGATACGGAACTTATCAAAGTTGAACTATTTACATGCCAACATGGAAAAACAATAATAGCAACTTATGAAACTTTTCTTACTATGAGGATAGGTGAAGGGAATACAAATGTATATATATGTATACCTACTCATATGAATATATAGGAGGGTATATATGTGTATGAATACATATCTGAGTATGGGTATTTATGTGTACATAGAGGGTTCAGGATCAATTAATTAGGAAGAGATGATAGTTCAAAACGTGAAATTTTGAAGTGGGAGAGGGCTTGAATGGGAGGAGACAGGGAGAGACAAAATGGGATTAATCATCCCATAAAAAAGAGGCAAAGGATAACTGTTACAACTTTACTTTCATTTACTCTCATTGAATTTGGCTTAGAGAAGGAATAACATAAACACTAAACTGAGTATCTTGCCACACAGGAGAATACGGGAGTGGGGGATGAGAGGGCGGTGGTGGAGGGAAGGGCGGGGTGGGGGGAAGTTTGTGCGAAGCACACACCTCAGTAAAGGGCCAAGGCCAGGGTAGAGAACAAAACAAGGGGGGTGCAGGAAAGGAAGAAGGGACATACAATCAGTCTCTCACAATTTGCCCACCATGGAGATGTCCTGTGTCATTACACATGTATAGCCTGTAATAAATTGCTACTCCTTCCAGTGGGAGTGGGTAACAGGGGAGGAATTAAAAGAATCTAGAATTTTAAGCTTTATAACTAAATTCAACTGGGAAATAATACAAACAGGGATGGTGCCAGGGAGACCCTCCCTGCCCTTCTATAAAGCTAGAGGGGCATTGGAGGAGGACATAAAAGGGAACAGATAGCGGGAGGGGCCTTACAATGGGATCAATGCTTTGGGCTGGGGGATAGAGGAAAGAAGGGGAGAAAATTTGTAACTCAAAACCTTGTGGAAATGAACGATGTAACCAAGAAAATAAATTAAAATTTAAAAAATATATATAAAAAATAAAACAAAACAAAATAAAATAAAAGATTTTTGCATCTATATTCATGAGTGAGACTGGTCTACAACTTTCTTTCTCCCCTTTTTTTCTCCCAGATTTAGGTATCAGTAAAATATTTGTGTAATAGAAAGAATTAGGAAGGACTCCTTCCTCACAAATTTTGCCAAATATTCTGAAGAGTATTGGAATCAATTGATCTTTATGTGTTTGATAGAAATCACTAGTGAATCCACCCAGCCCTGGGGATTTTTTCCTAGGTAGCTCTTTGATAGCTTGTTTAATTTCTTTTTCTGATATAGGGTTGTTTAAGTAATTTACTTACTCTTCAGTTAGTTTGGGCAACTTGGGTTTTTCTAAATTTTCATCCATTTCAATAAGGTTGTCAAATTTATGTGCATACAGTTGGACAAAAGAATTCCTAATTATTGTTTTAATTTCATCTTCGTTGAAGATACATTCACCCTTTTCATTTTTGAGATTCAGTATTTGGTTTTCTTCTTTCTTTTTTTATCAAATTGACTAAGGGTCTATCAATTTTATTGATTTTTTCATAAAACCAACTCTTAGTTTTATTTAGAAGTTTGATAGTTTTCTTACTTTCAATTTTATTAGTCTCTTCTTTGATTTTCATTATTTCTAATTTAGTTTTTAGCTGGTGATTTTCAGTTTGTTGTTTTTCTAGCTTTTTCAGTTGTATTTTTTCAAGTATGCATTCAGGAATATGACACTTCCCCTAAGTACTGCCTTTGCTGTCTGCCCTAGTATATGGTCTGTTTTTGTGAATGTGCCTTGTACTGCTGAGAAAAAAGTATATTCCTTTTTATCCCCATTAAGTATTCTCCAGAGATCTATCATGTCTAGCCTCTCTAAAATTCTATTTGCCTCTTTAGCTTCCTTCTTTTTTATTTTGAAATTAGATTCTTCAAGTTCAGACAGGGGGAGATTGAGGTCCCCCACTAGTATCGTTTTGCTATCTATTTCTTCCTCTAATTCCCTTGACTTTTCCTCTAGGAACTTTGATGCTATACCACTTGGTGCATAGATGTTAAGTAATGACATTGCTTCATTCTCGATGGTGCCTTTTAGCAGGATGTAGTTTCCTTCCTTATCTCTTTTAATTAGATCTATTTTGGCATTTGCTTTATCTGAGATAAGAATTGCTAACCCTCATATTTTTTTTTTACTTTTGCTGAGGCATAATATACTCTACTCCATACTTTTACATTTACCCTGTGTGTCTCCCCTTGTTTCAGATGCGTTTCTTGTAGACAACAGATTGTCAGATTGTGGTTTTTAATCCATTCTGCTATCTGCCTCTGTTTTATGTGAGAGTTCATCCCATTCACATTCACAGTTATGATTACTATCTGTGACTTTGCCTCCAACTTATTCCCTCTTTGTTTGTATATTTTATGCGTTCCTTTTCCCTTTCCCTCTTTAAGAATTTCCCTTTTTACCCCCACCTCCTTCGGTATTCCCTCCCCGCTATCCCCCCTTTTTATTAACTTTTAATATTGCTATAGACCCTTGCTATTCTTCACCTCCCGGCTGAATATACTCCCCTTCTAACACCCCTCCCCCCTTATCCCTCCTACTGCTTGTAAGGTACAATAGATTTTTACTCTTAACAGAGTATGTTATTCCCTTATTGAACCCAAAATGATGCTAGTAAATTACATGCATTCCTCCTCTCCCTCCCTCTTTTCCCTCTATTATTATGAATTTTTGTGTCTTTTCATGTTAGAATCTCAACTTAGCCATTCGTTGTGAATGCTCTTTAAATAAGAACAAATGAAAGTAATGATTGTATGATGCTCATCTCCTTCCATCCCCCCCTCCACTCCAGTATGGTTTTTATGCCTCATCCTGTGGCACAATCTACCATCTTCTATCTCTACCTTTCCTCATCTCCTCTTTCTTCCGCTAAACACTTTATTTGAAACTTCAGGTTAGTTTGTTTCTACCCACACCCCCTTTCTGTGGACCTCCCCTTCAAGGGTCACAATATTTATACAAATTTTAGTATTGCCAGGTATCTGCTTCTCATAAAGGAATGTAAACAATTTGCTCTTATTGAGTTTCAAGTTCTGTGCATGTGTGAGAATCTGTGGATGTATATGTTTGTGTGAGTGCTTTCCTTTATTACCTTTTTATGTCTTTCTTGCAGCGTATAAGTGAAGATCAAATTTTCCATTGAGCTCAGGCTTTTTCACAAGGAAAGCCTGGAAGTACTTTATTTAATTAAATGACCTTCTCTTTGCCTGAAAGAATATGGTCAGTCTTGCTGGGTAGTTGATCCTTGGTTGCAGTCCTAGCTCTTTTGCTTTACAAAAAATGGCATGCCATTCCCTCCGATCTTTAAATGTAGCAGCTGCCAGATCCTGTGTAATCCTGACTGTAGTTCCACGATATTTGAATTCCTTCTTTTTGGCTGCATTAAGTATTTTTTCATTAACTTTGTAGCTCTGGAGTTTTACTACAATATTTCTTGGAGTTTTCAATTTTGTATCTCTTTCAGGAGGAGATTGGTGGATTCTTTCAATACCCATTTATCCCTCGGATTCTAGGACCTCAGGACAGTTCTCTTTAACAATATCTTGGTGGATGCTGTCCAGGCTGGTTTTTTCATCCTGGTTTTCTGGTAGGCCGATAATTCTTAAATCATGTCTCCTGGATCTGTTTTCCAGGTCAGTTGATTTTTAGGGAGATATTTTGCACTTTCTTCCAATTTTTCAGTCTTTATGTTTTGTCTGACTCTTATTGCATAATAGAATCCTTAGCTTCAATTTGTCTGATTCTAATTTTTAGTGAGTTATTTTCTTCACCTAATTTTTGGAGTTCCTTATCCTTATTTTGATTTTTCAATTTTGCAGAGGCATTTTCTCTGGTTAGGTTTTGGACCTCCTGTTCTACCACTCCAATTCTGCTTTTCAAATATTTGATTTCTTCAGTGAGATTTTTTTTCCAGTTTGGACGCTGTAAATTTGAATTTATCTCCTAGTTCTCTAATTTCATTTTTAAAATCTCTTTTGAGTTCCTCCAAGGAGGTTTGAGACCAATTTGCATTTCCTTCTGTGGTCACCAGTGTGGATACAGAGGCCCTGTTGCCTTCTGAATTTGTTTGTTCTTGCTCACTCTAAAAGGATTTGATGGTCCTAGCCTTTGCAGTTTCATTCTTCCCCATTGTGAGTGCCTTTGTCCTGGAATTTGGAGTGGATATCCAAGTCTGGGGTACCGGAGTTTTACCTTGTCAGGTTGTGAGGGCTTGATATCTGTAAGCTCTGAGTATGTAGCCTGATGCCAATACCAAGACTCTCAGTAATTCCCCTGATTTACCCTGATGCTTACACAGTAACTTGTTGGGGTCAGTTGGTCTAGCTCCTTCAGATTTCAGAGTCTGTGTTCCTGAGCTATGGCTCAGGCAATTTCAGGGCGGGCTATACCTGAAGGCCTGAGGCAGAGCTGTTGTTTGTTAATTGGGCAAGTGGTGCCAAATTTGCTTTTCTTGATAGGGCTTGCTGGCTCCACCCTACTGCGCTTAGGTTCCTTACTATCTTCTACCTACCCTCCTCAACCGTGCCCTTGCCTGGGGCCACTTCCCCTGATTCAAGCTTTTACTTTGATTAGAACATATAATTCCGGACTTTTCTTTTTCTGGGAGGGATTTAGAGGAGCCACTAAACTTTATTCCTCCATCTTGGCTTCTGTCCATATGAGTGTATAAGTTTAAACCTCCAGATTTTCCCCACAGAACTTGCTACTCCTGCTATGGCACCCGAGTTTTTTCCTACCCGGTTTGATGATCCTCTGTCCTCTGGTGAGCTGGCTGGAAACCTCTCAGGCTGGGTGAGTCTGCTGGATGCCTGACTGGAGCTTTTTCTCTCGATCAGCTCTTCTCTGCTCTCTTCTCCACGCTGGTGTGGCTTCCTTGAGATGAGTGTTCTTATTATCCCAACCTAAGTAGGCACTTTCCTGGGCTGGGAATTCGCATCACTCAGTCTACCCCTGGGTTCTGTTGCTCTTGAATTCGTTCAGATTCACTTTTTAGCCTTTAGTGCTAGAATGGCTCTGGCTGCAGCTGCGGCTTTTCCCTGCTGCCCTGAGGTCAGGCTGCGTTTTTTTGGGCTGGGCTAGCCAGCTAAGATTTGTCCCTCCTGACGAACTGCCTTCAGCAGGAGACATGTTTTCTGTAGTTCTGCGGATTTTGGGGCCGCAAAATTTATTGTTTAATGTGTATTTAGGGTGGCAGTGCAGGAGTTGCTGACCCTTGCTTCTTCTACGCCATCTTGCCTTGCAGAGTGTTCACTAATACTGTGTAATCCAAATCATAAAGCTGTTCACAGCATTCTTTTAGGAATCTGCTTGTGCTTGGCTTTACACTCCTCTAATCCCCAGCCCTCCTAGTCTCCTGTGTGGCATAATACCCAGTTTAGAGTTTATGTCATTCCTTCCTTAAGCCAAGTTCAATGAGAGTAGGTTGACCCTTTCCCCTTTGCCTTCCTGTTATTCCCCTCCACTGTAACAGTAACCCCTTGCCTCTTCTATATGAGATCATTAACCCCATTCTGTCTCTCCCTGTCTCCCCTCACTCTAATTCTCTCTCACATCAGAATTTGCCTTTTAAACTATCAAACCATTCATATTCAATTGATCCTATGCCATCTGTATACCATATATAAACATGCTCAGATATGTATTCATATGCATATATAGCTTCCTATACAGACATATGTGTAAGTATACATACATATCCATTTATATTCCCTTCACCTATCCTCATACTAAGAAGAGTTTCATAAGCTACTACTATCGTTTTTCCATATTGGCATGTAAATAATTCAAATTTGACAAGTTCCTCATGATTTTTTTCCCATTTTTACCTTTTCATGCTTCTTGTGTTTGATTGTCTAATTTTCAGTTGAGTTCTGGTTTTTTCAGCAAGAATGCTAGAAAGTCCTCCACCTCATTAAATGACCATACTTTCCCATAGAATAATACGCTCAATTTTGTTGGGTAGTTCATTCTTGGTTTTAATCCCAGCTCTCTTAGTCCTTGAAATATAATATTCCAGGCCCTTCTGTCCCTCAGTGTGGAAGCTGCCAGATCTAGGGTATCCTGATAATGCTTCTGCAGTATTCAAATGGCATTCTCTTGGTGGCCTGTAATATTTTCTCCTTTAACTGGGTACTGTGGAACCTGGCAATAAAATTTCTAGATTACATTTGGGGATTTTTTTGAAGAGGTGATTGGTGAATTCTTTCTAATTCTATTTTGCCCTCTGACTCTAAAACATCAGGGCAATTTTCTTTGAGGATTTCTTGAACGTTGCTTTCCAAGTTGTTTTTCGGGTCATGGGTTTCAGGTAGACCAATAATTTTCAAATTGTCTCTCCTGCATCTATTTTCCAGGTCAGTAGTTTTTTCAAGGAGATATTTCACATTGCTTTCTATTTTTTCATTTCTTTGTAATTCTTTAATAGTATGTCGGTTTCTCATAAAGTCATTAGCTTCCACTTGCTCCACTCTAATTCTGAAGGAATTATTTTCTTCAGATGCTTTTGAGGTTCTTTTTCCGTCTGGCAAATTTGACTTTTTACCGCATTCTTCTCCTCACTGCTTTCCAGGGCTTCTTTTGCCATGTGATTTCATCTATTTTTTAAAGTGCTGTTTTCTTCAGTCAGGTTGTTGACTCTCTTTTCATGATTTTCTCACATCATTCTCATTTCTCTTCCCAATTTTTCCTCCACTACTGTTATTTGTTTTTCAAAGTCCTTTTTCAGATTATCTGTAGCTATCAGGAATGCTTCAAGTGCCTTGGAAGCATTTGGTGTGGGAGTTCTGACTGTGTTGTCTTCCTCCCATTCCGTGGTTTGATCCTTTTTGTCCACAAAAAAAGATTCCAGAGTTTTTTAATGTATTTTATTGACTTGTTTGTTTACTTTTAGATTACAACATTCAGTTCCAGAGTCACTTGAGTTTCAGATTTTTCTACCCTTCCTCCGCACCACCACCCCCACCATGGTGGCCTACAATCATGTAGAGGATCTGCAAACTCTGTCACATTGTACAATAGTCTGTTTGCATAGGTGTTATAGCAAAAGGAGTGAACAATGAGAAAAGAGAAACAAAAGTCAAACATAGAAAAGAATGATAACATGCATTGCTTCAATGTCCTTTTAAACTCTGATCTTTCTGGATCTTTCTCTGAATGTAGACATCACCTTCCATCCTGAGACTTGTAGAGTTGTCTGTTAACTGCACGATGCTGTGAAGAGTCCAGTTTTTCAGAATTGGTTATCACACATACTATGTGTCTGTGACTGTGCGGAAATTTTTCTTGTTTCTCTTCTTTTCACTCAGCTCCAATTCGTATAAACCTCTACAGGTAATTATGAAGTCAATCTCCCTCCCATTTCTCATACCACAATAATATTCCATCACATTCATATACCATAACTTGTTCAGCCATTCCGCAATGGTTTGGCATCCCTTAAATTTCCAGTTTTTTGCCACCACAAAGAAAGATGCAATAAATACTTTTGTACATATGGGACCCTTTACCAATTCTATGATTTCTTTGGGATACAGCCCTAAAAGTGTTATTATTGGGTCAAAGTATATGCATTTATTTATACCCCTTTGGGAATAGTTCCAGATTGCCCTCCAGAATGCTTGTATCAGCTCACAGCTCCACCAACAATGCATTAGAATTTCAGTTTTTCCACATCCTCTCCAGCACTTGTCATGTTTTGTCATCTTAGCCTACATAACTGGTGAAATGTGGAGCCTCAATGCTGTTTTGATTTGCATTTCACGAATCAATAGTGATCTAGAGCATTTTTTCATGTGCTCATATATATCTTTAATTTCTGCCTCTGTAAATTGCCTTTTCATATCCTTTGGCCACTTATCAATTAGGGAATGATTGGCATTCGTGTAAATTTTAACTAATTCCCTGTGTATTTTAGAAATGAGACCTTCATCAGAGATACTAGTTACAAATATTCTTTCCCAGTTTCCCACTTCCCTCTTAATCTTGGTTTCATTGCCTTTGTTTGTACAGAAACTTTTTAATTTGATATAATCAGGATTATCTATTTTGCATTTTCTAATAGTCTTCCCTGCTCCATAAATCTCACAGGTAAACTATTCCTTGCTTCTCCAGATGATATACACTATCAGCCTTTATATCTAGATGGTGCATCCATTTAGACTTGATTTTGGTGTATGGCATTAGATAATGGTCTATGCCCAGTTTCTGCCATACTATATTCCAATTTACCCAGTAGTTTTTGTCAAATACTGAATTCTTAACCCAGCAACAGGGGTCTTTGGGCTTATGAAAGAGTATATCGCTATAGATATTGACTACTGAGTCTTTTGTACCCAACCTATTCCATTGATCCACTACTCTGTTCCTTAGCCAGTACCAGGTAGCTTTCAGGACTGCTCCATTATAGTAGAGATTAAAATCTGGTATGGCTAGGCCACCTTCCCTAACATTTTATTTCATTTGTTGCCTTAATATTCTGGACTTTTTGTTCTTCCAAAAGAATTTTGTCACTATTTTTTTCTAGTTCTATAAAGTAAGTTTTTGGTAGGTTGATTTGTATGGCACTAAATATGTAATTTAATTTAGGCAAAATTGTCACTTTTATTGTATTGGCTCTACCCAGCTATGAGCAAATGATGTTTTTCCAATTAGTGAGATCTGTTTTTATTTGTGTGAAAAGTGTTTTGTAGTTGTGTTCATCAAGGTACTGGGTTTGTTTTGGCAGGTAGATTCCCAAATATTTTATAATGTCTACAGTAACTTTGAATGGGGTATCTCTTACTATCTCTTGCTGTTGGGCTTCATTGGAAATATATAGGAATGCTGAGGATTCATGCGGATTTATTTTATATCTTGCAAATTTGCTAAATTTATTTATTGCCTCAAGAAATTTTTTACTTGATTCTCTAGGATTCTCCAAGTATATCATCATGTCATCTGCAAAGCGTGATAATTTAGTCTCTTGTTTGCCAAATTTGATTCCTTTGAATTATTTTTCTTCTCTAATTGCTACTGCTAATGTTTCTAGTCCAAAATTGTATAAGAGGGGTGATACTGGGCATCCTTGTTTCACCCCTGATCTTATTGGAAATGCTTCTACTTTATCCCAATTACATGTAATGCTTGCTGATCACTTTAGGTAGATGCTACCTATTATTCTAAGGAAATCTCCATTAATTCCTATACTTTCAAGTGTTTTTAATAGGAATGCATGTTGTATTTTGTCAAAGGCTTTTTCCGCATCTATGGAAAGAATCATATGTTTTTTTGCTAGTTTTATTGTTGATATGATCGATAATAATGATGGTTTTCCTAATATTGAACCATCCTTGCTTCCTGGAGTTAATCCGACCTGGTCAAAATGTATTATTCTTGTTATAAGTTGCTGTAGCCTTTTTGCTAATATTTTATTTAAAATTTTTGCATTCATATTAATGAGGGATATTGGTCTAAATACCTCACAATTCAGTGCAGAACGGCAGAAATATTAAATGTATCATTCAGGAGAATGACAATAATGAGTGGATTCTAGAGTTTTATTACTGTTCTTATTTTGCTTCCTCTTCCTCATGTTGGCCATTCAATTAATTTGTTGCTTTTTTTCACTTTGTGAAACTCTGCTTCCAGGGGGTAAAGCTCTGTTGCACATTGCTGGGGTTTTCCCAGCTACCAGAACTAGAAGCGGGGTGTTGCTGCCCCCACCCAGCTTTGGCTTGGTGAAAGCGCTCCCGAGGACCACCACCCAAGACCACGATCTAGGTCCACAAACAGAAGAACAGTTGGCCCTGATCAAATGACTCAGTCCGCCTGCAGGATCCACCGGCCAGGGGCTCTGAAGCAGCCCAGTGTGGACAGCTGCCATTTACAGCCGGTCCTGCCCTTCCCCCGCTGTTTACTTGCCATGGGGGTAGATTTGCCAACTGCTTTTCCTCACCCATATATGGCTTGAAAGCTTCGTTGACCTCTAATCCTGGCTTAGTACATATAAAGTTTGCTCAAGGTGCTTTAAATCTTCTCTGAAGTACACTTACACTCTGGCTTGGGAGGCTTGGCCCCTCCCAGCCTCCCTGGAGCCTGGCATCATGTCGGTTTTAGGCTGGACTGGTCTCAGCTGCCGGCCTGCAGATCTCCTTGATGAAACCCTCCTACTAGCTGCCTTTCTCTAATCCCTATTTTTCAAGACTTGCTAGATGTGGAGTTGCTGGAGCCTGTAAATCTTCTCTCTTGTAGACTGGCTGTGGCTCAGCTCGTCTCCTCAAAACTGTCCTGGGGCCTGGCTATGTTTGGTTTTGATTCCAGGCTAGGCTGGTCTCAACTCGCGTCCTACCACCCCTGCCGCTGAGCTGTCTTCAGCGAGAGAGATGTGTTTTCTGTATTTTTGTGAGTTTGGCAGTCCTAGAATTTGTCCACAGTCATGTTTTATGGTGTTTTAAGATTGCTGCATGGGAGCTGCTGGACCTTGCTGCTTGTACGCTGCCATCTTGGTTCCAACCTCCTCTCTTCCATTCCTATTCAATTGATACTGTATCCTCTATGTACCCATATATACACACATACTCAGATACTTATTCATACACACATAGACATATACATGTATATATACATGTGTATATATGTATACATGTATATATTTATATGTGTGTATATATGTATGTGTGTGTATATCCTCCTGTATATTTGTTTGTATACCTAAATATACATTTGTATGTCCTTCATGTATCCTCATAGTGAGAAAAGTTTCATAAGTTACAATTTTCGTTTTTCCATGTTGACAGATAAATAGTTCAACTTTGTAAGTTCCTTATGATTACTTTTCCATGAAAATAGAGTCAACAAACCAACTGAAGTAAATAACTTAAAAATAGATTAACACAAATGTCCAAAAAGGGCCAAAAAAACCAATGAGGAGAAGAATGCCTTAAAAAGTTAAATTTGCCAGATGGAAAAACAGTCTCAAGAGCTTTCTGAGGAGAATAATTCCTTCAGAATTAGAGTGGAATATATGGAAGCAAATGACTTTATGAGAAATAAAGATGCTATTACACAGACGCAAAGAAATTTTAAAAATAGAAGGAAACATGAAATATTTCTTTACTATAACCACTGACCTGGAAAATAGGTCCAGGAGAGATAATTTAAAAAATTATTTGTCTGCTTGAAAGCCATGATCAAAACCAGAACCTAGAAAGTATCCCTCAAGAAATTTTAGAATAAAAGGGGAAAATAGAAGTTTAAAGAATTCATCAGTCACCTCTCGAAAAAGATGCCTAATAGAAAACTCCTAGGAATGATATAGCCAGGTTCTGGAGTTCCAAGATCAAGGAGAAAATATTACAAGCTGCCAAGAAGAAACAAGTTGAAAACTGTGGAAACCCAATTAGGATACCACACGATGTAGCAGCTTCTATATTAAAGGATAAAAGTGCCTGGAATATGATATTTTGGAGTTCAAGGGGGCTAGGATTAAAAACAAGAATCACCTACCAGCAAAATTCAGTATAGTGTTCCAGGGGAAAATATGGTCTCCAGAAATTTTTAAGACTGAAGCCTAAGACATTAGTTTTTAAGCTTTTTCTTCTCTTATTTCAATATGCGCTAAAAGTTTTGGGACTTTAGTCCCAAAAGCCAGGGTGACTTTTTCTTCAGCCAATGTCTATCCATCAAGAAGTCTCAGCACACAATCAATATTATAAATATGTTTATATTAGAATGTGGAAAAGTATACTTTGATCAAAATTACATCAGCACTTTTCTAAGCGTATCAGATTGACTAGTAAGAGTTTGGGGGGCTTTTACACCAGGAAAATGAAAGCCAATGGCATGTTGGCTGGTGTTTAAAGTTATTATATTTAGGTAGCACAGCAGCAATATGAATGTCTTAATGAGAGTTGTACAAATCTAAAATTTTGAAGATCGTGTATGCCTCAACCCATCATCATATGACATTTTAAAATTTGAGAGACATAATTTCTGGGTAATTTAATAATTTTATTAAAGTTCCATGTTTCAAAAACAGTTTTTACTTTTATTATTTTTATCATTTTACTTGGCACAGGTATGTGTATGTCTGTTGTCAAATGTGTTGAGTGAGGTAACAAGGAAATATTTAGTTTATGTCAGACACTAACAGAAAAAAAAATTATTCTGAGAATAGCAGGGCAATAGTACCACATTATCCCCCCAGTTCTCCTCTATTGCATGTGAATATTATAGGATGTAAGTTGTTTCAGTAATAGGATGCCTGCAGACTTTTACATCCTCTTTGGGGCAGAACTGGAGTTTTTTAAAGGCATTGAAATACCGTAATCAAAACTTTTATGAACATCCTCTCAATTAACCAAAAGGCAAAATTGGGCTCAGGGAATTCACTTATTCAACATAAATTTTATGTATACAGGAAGTAAAAAAAATTCAATTTAAGCCTCTATTGAATATTTATTACCAGGAACTTTATATTTTGGATAAATTCCATTTCTTTTCAAATTGAAAGAAACCTCTTGCACTTCAGTCTTTGTAAATCCCAAGAGATGAGAGTAGAGAAGTCAACAGGACAGAGTGACTTTCTTGCCAGCCTTCAGAGACACAAATACCTGAGTTCAAATCCAGCCGCATCTTAAAAGGATACAATTGAGAAGCAAAAGCCGAGGTCATCAAATGTCATCACTTAGAGCTGACCACCCAGGGTTATCTAGGTATTGAATCAAATTTTTTCGCTCTCCACAAATTTCCCCTTTTCTGATTAAAAAAAAAATTAAAGGCATGTAATTCAGTGCCTAAAGCCTAAATGTTATGTGACATAATTTGTATAATGCAAGGCCAAAATGTGTAAGAGTCTGTTATAATGATTAAGACAGAAAGCAAATGCATACTAAGATCTACTATATTCTCAAGTGGAGTTTTTTTCAAGGTAGAAATAATTGTTTTTGTAACTCCTGGGTGAATCCCAGGGATCTCACTGTGTGCAACCACTTAATAATCTGATGGAAAGCTTTCCATGGTGATATTGGAATTATGCTACTCTCCCAATAAGCGGCCTCTGATTCTGTCCTCTGTGGTGTTGGGATGAGAAGAATTATATAAGCTAGGGGTAATACAAATATATGCATATTTACAATCATTTCTAAGTAACAGTTGAGTTTTTAATGCTTTAACCTCATCACGTAAGCACAAATACTAATTGTTGTATTAACTTGATCTTATACAAAAGATCCTCATCTATATCATGTTGTGTCTTAAAGGGTATAACAACATTTTTGATAATTTATTAATGTGTCGTGCAGTTTGAATTGCAGACAGCAGTTGAAAGCATTAACAATATTAGGGGAGTGAATTTCATAATAAGAAATTTGACAAAACTTTCCTGCACCAATTTTTTTTAGAAATCATAAATTTGATGCAATTCATATAACCCTGATATTTGATACCAAGCATAAGCAAAATTAGTTGGAAGATTGTTCAACAAGATCTCTATTAGATATACATTGAACAAGAGAATAATCAATGTGATTAACAGTCCATACATAAATAGGTGTATCCATAATCACATTGGAGTAGGATTCTGGTCTTAAGTGTTTCTAAGTGTTGCAAAAAATAGATTTCATAACAAATTCATTTTATGCAGTATGTCTTATATAGAGAGTCTTGGATTTTCAAAGCCAAGGTAGCATTCCTTGCCAATTCATTTACAAATTGAGCAGTTTTCATCCCATTTACCAGAGAAATAGAGAAAAACATAGCTGATATTAAAGAAGAAGCCAAGTAGTCCTCTGATTTAAAAAAAATTCAAAAATCAGTTCTTATTAGAGAATCAGATATTTCTTGAAGCGCAGCTTCCCCCAAAGTCTGAAATTGTTTGATATTCCAATAGAAGGTTGTATCATCATGTATATGAGGGATCGATGCCCGGATCCTAGTCTCTATTTCTGCATCTGATAGGTGAGTTCATGCAACAGGCTTGAACATTCAATGTTGGCATCTTCAGTGGTCATTCATCAGCATCTAAAAAAAAAAATATAAGCACAACCATGTTCCTACATAATTAAGGGGCAGGTTGTTTCCATGAATTCATTGGGTCATATGCTTATTGTGGAAGATTTCAAATTCTGTTTCTGCTGGTATATACCAGTTTTTAGTGATGCTTTAAAATTTAGGGTATATAAACCAGTAGCTAATTGCCGTGTGGTATATAGGCTCAAATTCCCCTTATTATTTTTTAAATTGGTTTCACAGAAATATTGAAATGATTTGCCAGTATAAACAGGGGAATTAATAGTTTTTATTTCTTTTTATTTATAGTTTTTTATTTCTTTAGGCATATCTGAGTATGAAGAACAATGGAAATGGAGTGAAAAAAACAAAGCTTCTTCTTACTAAAGTATAGCTAGGTGTCATCATATGAAACGGAGAAACAATAATTTTGCTCTCTCAATATAATGTAGTCTTATTAAGTTAAATAAAAGGGAGATTCCACAGCTACAAAGAAACAGAAAATGATTAAAATGTTTCTAAGATTTAAATTTTAAAAGGAAATATAGTCATTGACTGTTGCCTTTTCATTTCTGAGAAAAATTACAAGGAGAGTACTCTCCATTATTTAAATACACAATTATACAGTATTTTATATTAGGGAAAAACATCATTCAAAAAAAGTCAATTCTTGAACAAATGGCAACAATAAAAATTAAATTAGAGGCTTCTAGTAATAAACTTAAATTTTCGTTCACATTTCTCATTCATCTTATATTGGTTTGTAAGTCGTACTTATGATAAATTGTTAAGCTTCAATCTAAAAAGAACTGCAATGATGATATTTGGGTCAAAAAATTAAATTTAAGTTTTAGATTCAAGAAAAATCAGCTTTCATGTTCAGATTGCTTAGATCACAAATTTAAACATGTTTGATAATACTTATCTCACTTCAAATGTGCACATTCTTGTGAATGTATGTATTTGGTGCAATATGTAAATGTTGTATTTTCTTATGAATGTAAATTTTATGTGCAAATTCTTATGAATGTAAATATTTGGTAGTTGACATTATCAATTCTTATTTACCCTTAAACAAAGATTAGCCTTCAAAGTTACCAAAGCAAAAATGCATGAGGAAGAAGTTTTCACTGCAACGTGGATATATTTCAGTTTTTTTAAAGATAGGATAAGGAGAAACATCCATTTGCCAAAAACAATTAGGTTTTAAACTTGTAGGATTAACAGTGGTGGAAGAGAGAGGTGGTATGTAAGGAAGGTATTTTGTGCATGATTTAACTGTTTGCCTGGCCTGTTCTTGAGTAAGTGTGAACTTACTTCATTAACATCCTTGGATTTTGAATGCAGAGATAAAGAAATAAGTGTTGGATAAGTTTGCATTGTTAATTTATCACCTATAGCGTCTCTTTGTTCAATGGGCCCAGGCAGAGATGTATGAGAGTAAACTGGACAAATATTAAAAGAATTTTTTAAATTTCTAACCACTTGTTACAAACTGTAAAAATAACTGAAATAACTCTTGATTACTGAAATCTGTTTCAATGTTCTTTATACTATAAAAATAATATTTATTATCCATAAAACTGTTAAGAGATTGAGGATATTCTTTTAAAAGACCTACAGTAATAAACATTTCATTCTTTGGGTAGATGAAAAGGAAGTAGAAATAACTCTTAGCTATCTGAGACTTCAGTAAAAGTGTTATCCACTTCAAAAAGAGGAGAGAAGAATGTTATTTATGGAATTACCCAATATTGATTGGAAATAAGTTGTAAAATAGGGTATTTTATTGTATTATGTAAAGGTCCTTGGTAAACATTTAATAAGCTTTACCAGCAAGGGTCTTCTTAGATTAGCATTTTGATTTGTGCTTTAGCATAAGGTTGCTGAATATGGATAGGGGAAATTCTGAGCTGGTAATTGCATGTTGTCTTTTTGCTAAGTTTTAAAAGAATTGCGGGTTGAGTTTCTCCTTATAGTTGTAAGCTGGCATGTTCTACACCAAATTTTATAGTTCTTAAATTTTTTTTAAAGTCATTTATTGTTTTCAAGTTACCTCTTTGAATTACTGTTTCTTGAGGCTCAATTTTACCTCTCATTTTATCTCCTAAGTAATCGTGGTGGTTGCAACTGAATTTCATCAGTTGCTATGACTGAACTATACTGAGACAGACTAACCTGAGTGGCTCGAAGTATTTGTTCTAAAGATTCCTTTGAAGGATGTGTGCACAAGGTGTCATTCATGTATAATGGATAAGATATGCACAATGATATTAATCTCCTATAGTTTGTAATGCTTGTGCAACAAATTTTTGGCACATGGAAGGTCTATTTTTATACCCCTTGTGATAAAAGGAAAAAGGAAAATACTAACAATTATCTTTATGTAATGGGGGTTGCTTTAAATCTTTTAAAATTGATTATTTACAAAGCCTATTCTTTTGAAATCATAGAAGGATCAGGGAGGCATGGATGAAGGGCTCCCATAGTTTACCCTTACATTTATTGCTCGAAAGTCAGTGAGCATTCTCTATTTTCCTTTCATTTTTCTTTATAACAGAAACAAACTTTTAAAATTGAACTTTATTAGAACTGAATTGATGGGGGGGCGGAGCCAAGATGGCGGCGTAGAAGCAGCAAAGCACCGCAGCTCCCACACAAACACGCTAAAAAACTCATAAAATGGGACGCTAAACAGATTTTCAAG
>CM053602.1:59944030-59974520 GCA_028646575.1 Pseudocheirus occidentalis | reverse complement strand
GATAGATATCCCAGTATCCTATGACAAAGTCATATAAACAAGTACCTCATTAATTTATATTATTTTAAAATATATAGAGCATCCTTAAAAAGTATCTTGACCACTTCAAATTTATCTTGGATGAATGGGCTTGTCATAAACATCAATTTGCTAACTGAACAGTAACCTGAACATTTCAGAAGGGGTAATAGTTACTGGTCAGATTTTGGATTTTCCAAAGGTTCCTATTTCGAAAAGTCAATTTATTCATAAATTTCTTCATAAATGTTTATCACTACTTATACTCTCATAAACTTAAATAAGTAACAGTCAAAAGAGTACCAGAATACTTATAGCTATCTGAAAACATATATTTGTGGGAAAATTATGTATTTATAGAAGTACTCTAGTACAATATTTGTAGTGCATAGGGCGCACTGTCTTGCCACTTGTTATCAATTTCCCAAGGCTTACTTCGTGTCCTCCTTGGAAAAGTCCCACAATAAGTTAGCAGCAGTAGCACACAAAGGAGAACAAGAACACAACCTATTCTGTGTGTGAGAAAGGAGATGCCCAGACGCTATTCCTCAGGACTCTGAATCACTAACATCCTCATCAGGGCAACAATAATATTCAACAAAACATATCTGTCCATCTTTATTCTTAATCATATACTATAAAGAGAGGAATCCTCAGTTATCAGTACAAATAGACACCTTACAAGATAGGGCTAAAGCTTTTGTAGATGGTTTCAGCAAAGAAATTTTTTATCTGTTAGTTTGGGTCTGATTACAATGAAATGCTTCCATCAAATCAGAATCTTTGGGATCGTCAAGGTGTGAACTTCCTGAATTTCCAAAAGTGGATAACCTGAAATAAGATTTTTCTGGTTACATGGTAATCTTTAGACCTCACTGGTCATGTCTAATCCAGCAATTGCTTCACGTAGGCCTTCTGACTGAAGAATGATCTTATTAATAACGTTTGTGCTGCAGAAATCAAAATCCAGAGTATCTTCAGGCTCTTGGGTATTAATTTTGCACACTGTCAATACTCCTCCTTCTTCCAGGAAGAGTGTCAAAGGGTACCCATAACCTTGGTAACACATCCTAAGTACCATTAAAGTTCCTGGCAAAAATGTTGAACCAACAATTGTCAAGCAGTCTAGAAGGACTGTCAAATTGATTTGAAATGTTACAGATACTTCTTGAACAATACACTCCTGAAATATACCAGCCTGAATGAATGCATTTGCTTGCAGACATTTTGCATTTTCAACTGTAACCTTGATTCCATTTGTTGTTGCAAAACAGGTTGCATGGTCTAGCTCTTAGCTTCTTCCTTCAGGGCTCGGCTCTGGTGTACCCCCCTACGGAAGCTCTCCCCGATACTTCCGGGTAGAGGGTGCTCCCTCCTCCCCCCCTTGTCTTGTATAAACGCATCTGATGGTGATTTCTACCTCCAGTTTTGTCTTTGCAGCTGCAGCCCCCAGCTCAATGTCAAAGTAGCCCACATTTTTGGAGGGTAGGCATAAATTCCCAGTCCCACACGGTCCTCGCAGTGTCCCTGGCAACTTCGACTGCCCTCTACCCTCAGGTCCTATGCCCGCTTCAGGTGCAACCATTTTTTCCAGCCCCAAGGCTGGAAGGAGGTTTCACTAACGGGTCCTCAGGCAGACCTGAAGTCAATGGTTTTTTTTTTGTTTTTTTTAAATGAGATTGCCTTCTATTTTTTTTTTCATTTGTTTGGATCTGTTTAATAGTATCTTGATTTCTCATAAAGTCATTTGCTTCCATTTGCTCCCCTCTAATTCTGAAGGATTTATTTTCTTCAGAAAGCTTTTGAGAATCTTTTTTCCATCTGGCAAATTCAACTTTTTAAGCATTCTTCTCCTCATTGGCTTTTTCACCTCTTTTGCCATTTGAGTTAATCTATTTTAAAGGTGTTATTTTCTTCAGTCAGGTTGTTGACTCTCTTTTCATGAATTTCTTGCCTCATTCTCATTTCTCTTCTCAATTTGTCCTTCACTTTTCTTATTTGGTTTTCAAAATCCTTCTTAAGCTCATCCGGGGATTGTAACCAGTTTGCATATTTCTTGAAAACTTTTGGTGCAGAAGATGTGACTGTGTTGTTTTCTTCCAGATATATGCTTTGATCCTTTTTGTCCCCGCAAAAGGAGTCTAAATTTGTGTTTCTGTGTTTACTTTGCTTCCTTTCCCTGTTCATGTTGCCAGTCAATTACATCATTTTGTAGTTTTGTGGAACTCTGCTTCCAGCAGTGAGAGCTTTGTCACAAATCGCTGAAGTTTTTGCAGCTGCCAGAGCTATTAGGACGTCACTGTGTCTGCAGCCCCCACCAGTTGTGGCTCACTGGTCACACATCTCAGTGATTCCAAACAGGACCACAATCCGGATCCAGGCAGCTTAAAGCAAGAGCACTTAGCCTCTAAATGATCGCCCCCCCCCCATTATGCTTGGTGTGAGCTCTGAAGCAACCACCTGTAGGTGGCTGCAGAGCCACCACTTCTGCTGCTTTCTTGCCCTGGGGAAGACGGCCAGACCTGATGTTCTCCCCCAAATTTAGCTCAGTTTCACTGATCTTTCACTTTGTCCCTGGTTCTTATGGGTTGATAATTCTGGAAACTGCCACAGCTGCTGGTACTCTCCTGAATGCTCCAGCCATGGCTTGTCCTGGCAGCCCTGGGACTGAAGTCATGACTGGCTGTGGCTCCTAGCATGCTGTGGTGAGCCCTTCCCATCCTGCCTCCTGGACTGCCTTGTGGGAGCTTATTTTCTCCGTACTTTTATGGGTTCTGGAGTTCTTAAATTTGTTTAGAGTCGCATTTTATAAGTATTTGAGCTGGTTGTGGGGGGAGCTGAAGAGATTTCCTACTTCTACTTATAACGTAACCTTCATCATATCACTTCTGTCAAGACTTATAGTGTAAAAAGTAATCTCAGTGGTGACAATTTAGTCTGAATTTCTACTTTAACTGAAAGAATTATGTACATCAGTTCATAAATCCAGGATTTCATTTGGCTCCATTCTATGTATATAAACAGCAAGTTGTTTTTCACAAGTGTG
Organism: Pseudocheirus occidentalis; assembly: GCA_028646575.1. NCBI lineage: Eukaryota > Metazoa > Chordata > Mammalia > Diprotodontia > Pseudocheiridae > Pseudocheirus > Pseudocheirus occidentalis. The sequence continues at coordinate 59,971,456 of CM053602.1, read as the reverse complement.
AAAGTCCAGCAAAAACAGTGTTTAAAAGGGGAGAAAATGTAATATGAGGGTTTGGACATGGGGTGGCAGATGAAAACTGTAATATCTGAACGGGCCACAAGGCGGCAGCCGTGTAACAGAAAATTCAATGAAGAGGATGGCCAAAACTGGGCATAGACCATTATCTAACACCATACACCCAAGTCAAGTCTAAGTGAATGCATGTTCTAGATAAAAACTGCTGACGCTGTAAATAATCTGGAGGAGCAAGGAATTGTTTACCTCTCAGAATTATGGAGTAGTGAAGACTTTATGACCAACGAAAAGTTGGAGAGCAGTATAAAATGCAAAATAGATAATTTTGATTACATCAGAATGAAAAGTTTCTGTACAAGCAAAGCCAATGTACCCAAGATTGAGAGGAAAGTGGGAAATTGGGAAAGAATATTTACAACCATTTTTTCTGATAAAGTCCTCATTTCTAAAATATATAGGGAATTAAACAAAATTTATAAGGATGCCAGTCATTCACGAATTCATAAGTAGACAAACGATATGAACAGGCAACTTACAGAGGTAGAAATTAAAGATAACTTTTAAGTTAGAAGAATGCTCTAACTTACTATTGTTTAAAGAAATGCAAATCCAAACAACTTTGAGTTAGCACATCTCACCTGTCAAATTGTCTAAGATGACAAAACAGGAAAATGGCAAGTGCTGGAGATCTTGTGGAAAAATTGGAACTCTTAAGCATTGTGGATGGAGCTACGAACTGATACAATCATTCTGGAGGACAATATGGAACTATGCCCAAAGGGCTATAAATAATTGCATACCCTTGACCCAGTAATACCACTTTTGGTATTTCGTATCCCAAATAGATCATAGAAGCGGGAAAGGGTCCCATATGTACAAAAGTATTTATTGCAGCTCTCTTTTTGGTGGCAAAAAACTGGAAATTTAAGGGATGCCCATCAATTGAGTACTGGCTGAGCAAGTTATGGTATATAATTGTGATGGAATATTATTGTGATATAAGAAATGGGAAGGAGATTAACTTCATAATTACCTGGAGAGCCCGATACGAATTGATGCTGAGTGAGAAGAGCAGAACCAGGAAAAAAATTTGTACACAGTGACAGATACATCATATGTGTGACGACCCAATTTCGAAAAACTGGATGCTTCTCAGAATCACACAGTCAAAAGACCACTCTACAAGTCTCAGGACGGAAGGAGATTTCTACATTCAGAGAAAGATCCAGAAAGACAGAGTTTAAATGGAGACTGAAGCAGTGCATACTATCTTACTTTTCTATGTTTGGTTTTTGTTTCTCTTTTCTCATTGTTCATTCCATTGGCTAGAACACCTGAAGAACTAGACTACTGTACAATATGAAAGAGTCTGCAGATCCTATGCATGGTTGTGTGACACCATGGCAGGAGTGGTGGGTGGGGAGGAACCGGAGAAAAATCTGAAACTTAAGTGATTCTTGAACTGAATGTAGTAAATTAAAAGTAAACAAGGAAGTCAATAAAAAAGTAAGAAAAAAATTCACCACCCATCCTGAGGAAAAACTTTGCTTTTTCCTCCCTGAATCAGAATCTCCTCAAGTAGCTTTACGTACAGTGGGTGCAAGAGTCTCAGAATGGGACCTGTAATTCCACAGAAAATGTAAACTACCTTTAACCTAAACAGCAAGAGAAGCTTCTGCTGCCTCGTGGGACAATTTGGAAGATTTTGCACACTCCATTGCCTATAGAGTCTTCTGGCTCAGAGTTCATATGCAGAGAGGAGGACTAGTCTGAGGAATGGTATCACTTGCAATCCTAATGGAATAGGGCTACAGGAGGGGAAGGACACTTCTAGTCAAAAGGGATTAGGGACCCGATGGAGCAGTATCAAGTGTAACACCAAGGGATCAAGTGCTCTTCCTGAGTAAGGTCCAGAGCACAGACTGGGAAAGTAGTGACCAAAACTCTCCCCAAATCACATCACTTAGGAACAACCGAAAATTTTCAAACTCCCAGATCTTGCTCTGAAAACATCACTGTGAAAAAGTCTGAAATTTCAAACACTTCCCTGACAATCCCCTACCCCCCACAGAAACAGACACAGGAAAGTAGGCTTTAGTTGAAGTATAAAAAGTTAAGGGTAGAAATCATGATCTCAGACAAACCAAATGCTGAAATTGTCCTAACTCCAAGAGATAAGCAGGGAAAATATGTCTTCCTAAAAGGTATTACACAAGATAATAAAGTATCAGTACCCACCAAATATGTACCAAGAGTCAGAGCATCCAACTTCTTAAAGTGAAAAGTTAAATGACTTACAGAAGGAAACAGATAGCACAATTATACTAATGGGTGACACCAACATTTCCCTCTGGTGATTGGGAAAATCAATGCATAAAAGAATAAAAAAAGGATCTTAGGGAGAATAAAAGAGGATTAGAAATGCTAGATATGAAGAAGCTCTGAAAAAAACTGAATGTAAATAGAAAGGAATATAAATTTTTCTTAGTTGTAAATGGCACCGTCAAAAAATGAACAGATATTATGTAACAAAAAGGAGTAAAACAGAAATATTAAATGCAGCTTGTACAGACCACAATGCTGTATAAATGACAGAGACATGGAAGCAAAAATTAAAAATTGATTGGAAAGTAGAATTTCATGAACGAATCAGTCAGTCAAAAAGAGAACATATCACCAATCAATAATTTAATTAAAAAGATATTCAACAAGGAGACAACACACCAAAATTTTGTTGGATGCAGACAAAGAAGTGCTTAGGTGAAAATTTCTATCTTTAAATGCTTGCATTCACAAAACATAGAAAGAATTGATCAAAGACTGTACATCAAATGTATGGAAGTATAAAAAATATGCCATTGAACATCAAAATTGAAATCCCTAAATCAAATGTGAGATGAAGAAATTTTTTTCAAACTCAAATTAATAAATAAAAGCAGGTCTTGCTTTTACGAAAATACTAATAAAAACAGATAAATGATGGGGCAACTTGATTAACAAAAAGAAAGGAAACTAAATTACCAGTCTCAAAATGGAAAGAGTGACTACATAACCAATGAAGATGAAATGAAAGCAATGCTTAGGAGATATTTTGCTTAATATTATGTCAGGAAAACTGACAATATTCGAAAAAAATGTAAATAGCACGTGTTAACAGAAGACGAAATAAAACACCTAAGTAAGCTTTTCATGAAAGAAATAAATGGAAGTAGGAATGAATGTGTGAAGGGAAACCTTTTTAGGATCAGATGGAATTGAAAGGGAATTCTACTAAACATCAAAAGAACATTTCATCCCGATAATACATAAACTATTTAAAACAGCAAGTAAAGAAGTAGTCCTATCAAATTCCTTTCATGGCACAAATATGGTTTTGAAATCAAACAACAGCACAGGGATATACAACAACTAATATATTTTTGGTGGAGCTGTGATTTGACGCATCCATTGTGGAATGTACTTTGGAATAATGAAAAGAAGGTAAGAAAAATATCCAAAACCTTTAAAATAAAGATTCCATTAGACCCAAGTGAAGTCATTAAGAAGAAAAAAAGTTCCCATATATTTCAAAACACTTACAACAGCACTTTTTGTGACAGCTATGTATTGGAAACAAAGTAGAAGCTCATCAACTGGGAAATGGCAGACAAAACACAGACCATGAAATACATGGAATGTGGCTACCATTTAGTAAGAAATGATGAGTATGAATACAGAGAAGTATGGAAAGATCTTAGTGAACTGATGTGAAATAAAATAAGCAGAGCGAAGAAAATAGAATATATACATGGTGCCTACCACAGTTTAAATAGAAAGAATGACCGACAAATTTAAAAGCACCTGTAACAAACTAGTGAACATCAAGTGGGCCTGAAAAGGAAACCTGAGAAGACACCATCACCCTGTCTCATCTAGGAGGTGAGAGGTCCAGAAGGGTCACACACTTCTCACCTTTTCCTGAGTGCATCAATCAGCTGTGCTGGCTTTTCTTTTCCTCCCAAAACAAGAAATATGAATTTTTACATGGCACGGCTCTCAAGGATGGGGAGAGTGACAGATACACAGATACATTGGTCATGTAATAAACAGAAAACATCAATAAAATGTAAAAAAAAAGGCCACGAATCACCAGGGAAATACTGGGGGGAGGGAAGAAGAAAGAAAGGGTTATCAGGTTAGTGATTATTAGGAGGAGATCAAAACTATGTTACAAATATGTGAGTGGGAAAAAATTGTTGTTTTATCATGTGTTATTTTTCCTTACTCCATTTGAGGTTTTCTTGCCAAAGATACTGAAGTGGTATCCCATGTCCTTCTGCAGCTCTTTTGACAGATGAAGAACTGAGGGAAACACAGTTAAGTGACATGCTCAAGGTCACACAACTACTTAAGTGAATGAGTCCAGATTTGAACTCAAGAAGATGAGACTTCCTGACTTCAGGCCATGCAGAATATCAAGCTGCTGTGAAAACAATTTCAACTTGTCAAAGACTGAAAGAGAGATCAATGCAAAAGATTAGGGATGCAATATGCATATATAAGTAAACAAATAAAATGAAATATTGTCGAATAAATCCAGAGACAACACTTGGGGAAGGTGGGTGGTGGTGCAGACACACTATTTGACTCCTCCCTAACTCCACCTCTGCCCACCTAGTTAGCATAATTAAACTTTGACTGACAGTTCTATGGTTAATAAATAAAAGTAGATCTTGCTTTTATGAAAATACTAATAAAAATATATAAATCATGGGACAACTTTATTAACAAAAAGAAAGAAAACTAAATTACCAATCGCAAAACGGAAAGAGTGACCACATAACACAATCAAGCTCTTTGCAGATTCCCTTTACCTAGTCCTGCCCTCTGTAGAGTGTAAAACTTCATAACTCTACCTTAGATCCCTGCACTTTGTAAGTCCCTCTATTTCCATTGTCTGCTACTAAGCCAGCATAACAATAAACTTTGAAATTTTGCCAAAACACAGCTTGGGTCCTGACTAAATTCTCCTTCACATTTCTTACAGCACAATAATATTCCAACACATTCTTATAAAATAACTTGTTCAGCCATCCCCCAATTGATAGGCATTACTTTAAATTTCCAGTTTTTTGCCGCCACAAATACAGCTGCAGTAAATATTTTTGTACATGTCGGACCTTTTCCCACTTCTATGATCTCTTTGGGATACAACCCCAAATTTGGTATTACTGCATAAAGGGTATGCAATTATTTATACCCTCTGGGCATACTTGCAGATTGCCCTCCAGAAGCCTTGCCTTGTCTCTCCTGTATCAATTCTTGCTTTCTTTCCTTATTCATATGACATACTTACTCCTTTTTATCTATCCCTATACAATTGTCCTTTTTAGAATCACCCATCATTCACAGTTTAACCCAAGCCTTTCTTTCAAACTGTCTAAAGTATGATGACAGATAAGAATCCTGATAAGACTTTAACATGTAAAAAGTAAACAGTCTGAACTTATTGAGACCTTTATAATTGTGTTTCAGTGTTTACTTCATATTTCTCTGGGGTCTTATATGTCAAACTTTCTTTTTCCCCCAAATTCTCTTATATGTCAAAAATTCTGCTATTTTTTGTAAATACTTGAAAGTCTTTCAATTTGTTAAATGTCCATTTTTTTCATTCTGTATTATACTTGACTTTGCTAGGTAAATTACCCTTTGCTGAAACACCAGTTCTTTTGCACTACAAAATATACTGTTCCAAAACCTATGGCCCTTAAACTTAGAAGGTACAAGGTCTTGTGTGATCCTGATTGTACCTTCATAATATTTAGATTTCTTTTTTCTTGTCATTCACCAGAATTTCTCCTTAACCTGGGACTTCTTGAACTTGACTATTATATTCTTGTAGGTTTCCTCCTACAATCTGACTGGTGGTGGTTGGTGTTTTTTTTTTCTATTTCTGCTTCACCTTCTTCTTCTAGAACTTCAAGGCAATTTTAAAAAATAGTCTTATAATATTGTATCCAGGTTCTTTTTTTGGCTATAACTTCCATGTAGTCTTATTACTTTTACATTATTTCTCCTCCCTCGATTCTCGATTTTATATTCTGCTGAGAAGTGTTTCATTCTCTTCTATTTTTTCTTATTTTTGGACTCAGTTTATTATTTCTTGGTGCCTTAGAAAATCATTAGCTTCCCTTTGCCCATTTCTAGTTTTCACAGAAATATTTATTCCTTAAGCAATTGCTTCTCCATCTCCAGTTGGTAGACTTTTTTCTTAATTTTCTTCGATTGGCCTTATTTTTCCTGGTTTCCTTGATGTTTCTTCTTTTATTTTTAAGGTACTTTCTAAGGATTTAAAGGGTTCTTCCAGGAACTCTTTTTGGGCTTGTGATCATTTGATGTTCCTCACCGAAAAGGGAGTGGCTTTTTTTTAGCTCTACTATATTCCTCTGAATATGAACCCGATCTTCTCTATCTCCGCAGTAGCTATCTCTGGTTGAAGTCTTTCTCCTTTGTATATACATTTTTATCTTCATTTGTTTCATGTTATTTTTAGCAACCTAATATTATAATACAGTTCTAGTCTGGAGGCATAAGGAGCGATTCTCCATGACTCAGGTCATAATTTACTGTTATTTTCTGAACTCTCTCCCAGGTCCCAGCTCTGGACTTTCTTCTCCACTTCTAAGACACAGGTAGGACTCCAATTGGCTTTCACACCAGATAAGGTTGCATTTGAGAAAGAAAAATGTTAAATGATATTCTGTATATATTAAAAGAAAGAGTAGATCTTTATTGTTTATTCCAGCTACATGAGAATAAAATTAACTCCGATTAGCTTTAAGATGTAATTGGTAAAAATTACTGTTTAATTTTTTTAAGTGTTTAAAGCACTTAAGATCATATTCACATATCTTTATTTTTCCTTCTTAGACCTAATTTGTACTATCAGACTACATAATCAGTAAAGGATATGAATTATTTTATGTTAGTTTACTGGGAAATTTAATATTATTTTTCATCTAACACTAGAAGATTTAAAGAAATATACACAAACTACTTAAAATTCACTTTAAGATATCCCCAGTGGCTAAATAAATTTTGGAACTAAAAGCTTTTTAAAAACATCGTCATCAGCATTTTATTTGAGATTAAGTTTATGTATATGTATATGAATACATGCATGTGTATGTGTATGTGTATGTGAGTGTGTGTGTATGTATATATATATATATATATATATATATATATATATATATATATATATTCCCCTTTGGCTAAAACACTTTGTGAAATCTCAGTTTCTTAAGTAACACTTTGGGGAATCTATGTTACTTAAGGACATCTTACACCAACATAGTTCTAATAAATTTCAATTTTAAAAGTTTGTTTCTGCTATAAAGGAAAAAGTCAGAAAATAGAGAATACTCACTGACTTTCGAGCAATAAATGAAGGGGTAGACTATGGGAGCCCTTCATCCATGCCTCCCTGCTCCCTCTATGATTTCAAAAGAAAGGGCTTCGTAAATAATCAGTTTTAAAAGATTGTTTCAAAGCTACCCCATTACATAAAGACAATTGTCAGTAGTTTGCTTTTTCCTTCCATCACAAGGCATATAAAATTAGACCTTCCATGTGCCAAAAATTTGTTGCACAGGCATTACAAAGTATAGGAGACTAATATCCTTGTGCATATCTTATCCATTATACATGAATGACACCTCGTGCATACATCGTTCAAAGGAATCTTTAAAACACATACTTCAAGCCACTCAGATTAGTCTGTCTCAGTTTGGGTTAGTCATAGCCACTGATGAAATTCAGTTGCAACCACCATACAATTATTTAGGACATAAAATTAGAGATAAAACTGAGCCTCAAGAAACAGTAAGTCAAAGATACAACTTGAAAACATTAAATGACTGTATTAAAATTTTTAAGAGCTATAAAATTTGGTGTAGAACACGCCAGCTCACTACTATAAGGAGAGACTCATCCTCCAATTCCTTTAAAACATTAGCAAAAAGACAACATGCAATTACCAGCTCAGACTCTCCCCTATCCATATTCAGCAACCTTATGTTAAAGCCCAAATTTAAATGCTAATCTAAGAGGACCCTTTTTGGTAAAGCTTATTAAATGTGTACCAAGGACCTTTACATAATACAAACAAATACCATATTTTACAATTTATTTCCAATCAACAATGGGTCATTACACAAATAACATTCTTCTCTCCACTTTTTGAAGTGGATAAGACTTTTACTGAAGCCTCAGATAGCTAAGAGTTATTTCTACTTCCTTTTCATCTACACATAGGATGAAATGTTTATTATCGTAGGTCTTTTAAAACACAGGCTAAATATCTTAAAATTTTTATGGACACTAAATATTGTTTTTATATTATAAAGAACATGGAAACAAATTTAAGTAATCAAGAGTTATATCAATTATTTTTACTGTTGCAACAAGTGGTTAGAAATTGAAAAAATCCTTTTAATATTTGTCAGGTTTACTCTCATACATCTCTGCCTGGCACATTCAACAAAGAGATACTATAGGTGATAAATTAACAATGCAAACTTAACCAACACTTATTTCTTTATCTCTGTATTCAAAATGCAAGGATGTTAATGAAGTAATTTCACACTTACTCAAGAACAGGACAGGCAAATAGTCAAATCATGCCCAAAATGCCCTCCTTACATACCACCACTCTTTTCCACCACTGTTAATCCTACACGTTTAAAACATAATTGTTTTGGCAAATGGATGTTACTCCTTATCCTACCTTTAAAAATATTAAAATATATCCATGTTGCAGTGTACGCTTTTTCCTCATGCATTTTTGTTTTGGTTACTTTGAAGTCTAGGTAATCTTTGTTGTTTAAACCTAAATAAAAATTGATAATATCAACTACCAAATATTTACGCTCAAAAGAATTTACACATAATATTCACATTCCTAAGAATATACAATATTTACATACTGCACCAAATATTTTAATTCATAAGAATGCGCACATTCATAAGAAAGTGCACATTTGGAGTGAGATAAATATTATCAAACATGTTTAAATTTGTGATATAAGCAATCTGAACATGAAAGCTGAGTTTTCTTGAATCTAAAACTTAAATTTAATTTTTTGAGCCACAAACCAATTTAAGATGAATGAGAAATGGGAAAGAAAATTTCAGTGTATTACTAGAAGCCTCTAATTAAGTTTTTATTGTTGCCATTTCTTCAAGAATTGACTTTTTTAGAATGATATTTTCCCCTAATATATGATACTATGTAATTGTGTATTTAAATAATGGAGAGTACTCTCCCTGTAACACCCCTCAGAAATGAAAAGGCAACAGTCAAGGACTATATTTCTGTTCAAAAAATTTAAAACCTAGAAACATTTTCATCATTTTCTGTTCCTTTGAAACTGTGGAACCTCCCATTCATTTAAATTAATAAGGTACCATTATATGGAGAGAGCAAAATTATTGTTTTGCAGTTTTATATGATTACATTATATGATTTTATATGATTACACTTAGCTTCTTTGATTACATCTTCCTCTTTAGTAAGAAGAAGCATTGTTTTTTTTTCACTCCATTTCCATTGTTCTTAGATACCCCTAAAGAAATAAAAGGTATTAATTCCCCTGTCTCTACTATCAAATCATTTCAATATTTCTGTGACACTTATTTAAAAAATAAAAATGGGGATTTGGACCTGTATACCACAAGGGAAATTAGATACTGCTTTATATACCCCATATTTTAAAGAATCAATTAAAATGGGTATATACCAGCAGAAAAACAATTTGAAATATTCAACAATAAGCATATAACCCAATGAAGTCAAGGAAAAAAACCTCCCCCTTAATTATGTAGAGACGTGGTTGTGCTTATATTTTTAGATGCTGATGAACGACCACTGAAGATGCCAAAACTGAATGTTCAAGCCTGTTGCATGAACTCACCTCCCTGATGTAGAAACAGAGAATAGGATCTGAGCATCAATCCCTCATACACAGGATGATACAGCCTTCTATTGGAACATCAAACAATTTCAGACTTCGGGGGAGCCTGCAGTTGAAGAAATAACTGATTCTCTAATAAGAACTGATTTTTGGATTTTTTTTTTAAATCACAGGACTAATTGGCTTCTTCTTTAATATCAGCCACCTTTTTCTTTATTTCTCTGGTAAATGGAAAACAAACTGCTCAATTTGTGAATGAATTGTCAAGGAATGTCACCTTGGCTTTGAAAACCCAAGACTCTCTATATAAGACATATTGTATAAAATGAATTTGTTATAAAATCAATTTTTTGGAACACTTAGAAACACTTAAGACCAGAACCCTTCTCCAGTGTGATTATGGATACACCTGTCTATGTATGGACTGTTAATCACATTGATTATTCTTTTGTTCAACTAGTACAGATCTTGTTGAACGATCTTCCAACTGATTTTGCTTATGCTTGGTATCAAATATCAGGGTTGTATGAATTGCATCAAATTTCTTCATTCTAAACAAAAAGGGTGTGGGGGAAAGATTTGTCAGATTTCTTATTATGAAATTCACTGCTTTAATGTTGTTAATGCTTCCAACTGCTGTGTCTGCAACTCAAACTACACAACAGGTTAATAAATTATCAAAAATATTTTTATACCCTTTAAGACACTGCATGATACAGATAAGGATTTTTGTATAAGATCAAGTTATTACAACAATTAGTATTTGTGGTTAGGTGATGAGTTTAAAGCATTAAAAACTCAACTGTTACTTATATGTGATTATAAATGTGCATATATTTGTATTACCCCTAGCTTATATAATTCTTCTCATCCCAAAACCACATAGGAAAGAATCAGAGGCTGCTTATTGGGAGATCCGTGTAATTCCGATATCACCATGGAAAGCTTTCCATCAGATTATTAAGAGATTGAACATAGTGAGATCCCTGGGACTGACCCAGGAGTTAAAAAATAATTATTGATACAATGAAAAAAAATCTCCATTTCAGAATATAGCAGCTCTTAGTATGCATCTGCTTTCTCTACTAATAATTGTAACAGTCTGTTACATATTTTGACCTTGCATTATACAAATTATGTCACATAACATTCAGGCTTTAGGCACTGAATTACATGACTTTAATTTTTTTAATCAAAAAGGGGGAAATCGTGGAGATCCAAAACACTTGATTCAATACCTAGATAACCCTGGGTGGTCAGCTCTAAGTGGGATACCTTTGATGACCTTGGCTTCTGCTTCTCAGTTGTATCCTTTGAAGATGCGGCTGCATAAGGATGTTATTTGAGTTTTGAAATCAGAGGCTTTACCCTAATATTTTAATCACTTAGATGAAAAATCTTTATTATCTCATCCATTCTGTGCTACTTCCAGGATATAACAGACTAAAACAATGATAAGAAGCCTTGAGTCCTATTCCTTTGTTCCATTGTTTTATAAAAACCTTGTCCTAAGTATACAAAAAAAAAACCCAAAACAAAACAGACTTCTTCCTTGAATTACCCACATGGCGTGGTTCATTCTTTTGTTTTGTTTTGTTTTGTTTTGTTTTGTTTTGTTTTTTGGAGGGCAGTTGAGGTTAAGTGACTTGCCCAAGGTCACACGGTTGGTTTTTTCATTTTAAGTGTTAGGAAAGTTCATCCATTCTCATTATTAGTAATTTCCATTAAGAAACGAAACTTTTGAAATAATGCCTTTAGAAAAGAGGAGGGAACTCTGGATCTCCTCAAATCATTTGTTATAATTTCTCTCAGTTTTCCACAGGAGGAAACTGAGGCCAGAAATCCTGTGGACAGAAAGAATAATACAGTGTATCAAGAAGTTTAGGTGACGGAGGTAAGGTGGCCCATTCTTATTTATTCTAAATATAATTGGTCTATACCTGGCAGATCCTCAGAGGCATCTAGTATTATGGCCTCAATTTACAGGGAAGGAAGCTGAGACCCAGGGAATGGAATTGGCTTCCACATTTCATACTAACGATCCTAGCTGGAAGGGATATTCCCGGTAATCTATCCAAAATCAATGAGTTTACAGAGGGAAAGCCTGAAGCCAAGACCCTTGATGAGACTTGCCTGAGATCACACAGCCATATAGGGTTTAGGTTGGATTTGTACTCAGGTGTTCCTATCTCTGAAGTCTGGCAAGGAAGCCACTCTATCCTGCTGACTCCTCTGCTCTCATCTCTCCGGATGTACTAACACTGAAGTGGAAGAGTTTTCTTTTAATTTGAAAAGAAATGGAATTTCTCCAAAAGGTAAAATTCCTTGTAATAAATGTTCAATAGATACTTGAATGGAATTTTTTTTACTTCCTGTATACATAAAATTTATGTTGAATAAGTGATTTCCCTGAGTCCAGTTTTGCCATATGATGAAATGAGAGGATGTCCATAAAAGTTTAGATTACAAAATATCAGTGAGTTTAAAATAAACTCCGGTTCTGCCCCAAAGAGGATGTAAAAATGTCTACAGGCATCCTATTATTGAAACAACTTACATCCTATAATACTCACATGCTACAGAGGAGAACTATGGGTATAATGTGGTGCTATTGCCCTGCTATTCTCAGAATATTTTTGTCTGTCAGTGTTTGACATAAACTTGATTTTTCCACGTTACCTCACTCAACACTTTTGACAACAGACATACTCAACTCTGTGCCAAGTAAGATGATAAAAACAGTAAAATTACACACTCTTTTTGAAACGTGAGACTTTAATAAAATTATTAACTTACCCAGAAATTATGTCTCTCAAATTTTAAAATGTCATATCATGATGGGGTGTGGCATACACGACCTTTAACATTGTAGATTTGTACAATTCTAATTAAGACATGCATGTTACTGCTGTTCTATCTAAATAGAATAAATGTGAACATCAGCCAAGATGCCACTGGCTTTCATTTTCCTGGTGTAAAAGCCCCCGAAATTCTCAGTAGTCAATCTGACGTACTTAGAAAGGTGCTGATATGATTTTCATCAAAGTATACTTTTCTATATACTAATATTAACATATTTATATTATTGATTCTGTGCTGAGACTTCTTGATGGAGAGACATTGGCCAAAAAGAAGGTCACCCTGGCTGTTGGGACTAAAGTCCCAAATCTTTTAGTGCATGTGGAAATAAGAAAAGAAAGAGCTTAAAGACTAATCCCTTGGGTGTCAGTCTTAAAAAATTCTGGAGAACATATTTTACCCTTGAACACTATACTGAATTTGGCTGGCTAGGTGATTCTTGTTTTTCATCCTAGCCCTCTTGATCTCCAGAATATCATATTCCAGGCACTTTCATCCCTTAATGTAGAAGCTGCTACATCATGGGTTATCCCAATTGGGTTTACAGTTTTCAAATTGTTTCTTCTTGGCAGCTTGTAATATTTTCTCCTTGATGTGGGAACTACAGAACCTGGCTATATCATTCCTAGGAATTTTCTTTTGGGGATCTTTTTTGAGAGGTGATTGATAAATGCTTTCAACATATATTTTACCCTTTTGTTCTAAAATATTGGGGCAATTTTCCTTGAGAATTTTTTGAGGGATAATTTCTAGGTTCTTTTTTTGATCATGGCTTGCAAGTAGACAAATAATTTTTAAATTATCTCTCCTGGATGTATTTTCCAGGTCAGTGGTTATTTTAAGGAGATATTTCACATTGCCTTCTATTTTTTCATTTTTTTGGGTCTGTTCAATAGTATCTTGATTTCTCATAAAGTCATTTGCTCCCATTTGTTCCACTCTACTTCTGAAGGAATTATTCTCTTCAGAAAGTTTTCGAGATTTTTCCATCTAGAAAATTGGACTTTTTAAGGCATTCTTCTCCTCAGTGGCTTTTTGGGCCCTATTTTGACATTTGTTAATCCATTTTTAAGGTGTTATTTTCTTCAGTCAGGTTGTTGACTCTCTTTACATGGAAAATAAATAGCAAGGAAGTTATCAAAGTTGAACTATTTACATGCCAACATGAAAAAAACGAAAATAGTAACTTATGAAACTTTTCTCAGTATGAGGATAGATGAAGGGAATACGAATGTATATTTAGGTATACAAACACATATACAGGAGGATACACACATACACACATATACGTATATACACATATATGCATATATAAATATATATATACATGTATACATACAAACACACGTATACATACATGTATATGCATGCTTGTGTGTGTATGAAATGGTATGAACTCTAAAATGGGCATCATGCCACACAAGAGTGTAGGGGGTATTGGGATGAAAGGCAAGATGATGGAGGGGAGGGCAGGGTCTGGGGGAGGGATGCTAAATGCTCACACTTCAATAAAGAAACAGGGACAGGGTAGAGAACTGAACAAGGGGGGGTGGTATAGGAAGGAGGGACATATGATCACCATCACAATATGTCCACAGTGAGGATGTCTTATATAATCACACCTACACAGCCTGTATTAAATTGTTTGTCCTTCCAGTGGGGATGGGTGACAAGGGAGGAACCAAAACAAGCAAGAATTTAAATCTCTGCAATACCTGCAACTAGGAATCAAGATATTCAGGGGCTGGGATAGGGAGACCCTCCCTGCCCTATCAGAAAGTTAGAGAGCAGACCAGGGGAGGGTCTCTATAGAGGAGCACTGTTTTGGGGTTGGTGTAGGGAATAGACAGGGAGAAAATTTATAATTCAAAAATCTCATGAAAATGAATGATGTGAACAAGAAAACTAATAAAAGTTATTACATGAAATAATACTTGGTACTGCTTAAGAAATAGAGCAATATATCAGTGGTATAGGTTAGGTACAGAAAACAGTAATCAATGACTAGTGTATAATAATCTGCTATTTGATAAACTGCCAAACTCAAGCCTCTGGGATATGAAAACTCATTATTTGACAAAAACTGCTGGAAAAACAGGAAAAGAGAGTGGCAAAAACTGTGCATAAACCAACGTCTTACACTGCAACCCAAAATAAAGTCTACATTTGTACACAATTTAGAAGGAAAGTCTGATGTAAACCAATTAGGGGAACAAGGAATAGTTTGCCTGTCAAATTTATGGATAATGGAGGAATTTATGACCAAACCAGGGATAGAGAACATTATGAAATTGAAAGTGGATTATTGTGATTACATTAAATTGAAATTTTTTTTTCCATAAACAAAGCCAATACAAGCAAGATGAGAAGGGAAGCAAAAAATTGGGAAAGAATTTTTACAAACAATGTCTCTGATAGAGACCTCATTTTAAAAATATGTAGAGAACTGGGTCAAATTTGTAAGTATACCAGTCATTCCCCAGTTAATAAATGGTCAAAGTATAAGAGCTGGCATTTTATAGAGAGGAAGAAATGAAAACTATCTGTAGTCACATGAAAAAATGCTCAAAATCACTATTGATTAGAGAAATGCAAATCAAAAGAACTCTTAGATACCACATCCCACCTATCATATTGGCTAACATTACAAGACAGGAAAATTATAAATGTTGAGGAAGATGTGTGAAAATTGGAACGTGATCTCATTTCTGGTGGAGCTTTGAAATGATCAAATCATCCTTCAGAGCAACTTGAAATTATGCCCAAGGGGCTATAAAAATGGGCATACCTGTTGCAGAAGCAATGCCCTTTCTAGGACTGTATCCTAAAGACCCCATAGAAAGGGAGAGAGGATGCACATGTTGAAAAATATTTATAGTAGATCTTTTAGTGGAGACCAAGAACTGGAAATTGATAGGATATGTATCAATTGGCGAACGGTTAAGCAAGTTGTGGTATATGAGTATAATGGAATACTTTTGTGCTATAAGATATGATGAGCAGGCAGACTTTAGAAAAACCTGGAAATATTTATATGACATGATGCTTAGTGAAGTGAACCGAACCAGAAGAAAATTGTATACTGTAATAGCCACATTGTGCAATGACTTTGATAGACATAGCTCCTCTGAGCAATTCAAGGACTGAAAAAGACTCATAATGGAAAATGCCATTCATGTCCATAGAAAGAAATATGAAGTCTAAATGCAGATTAGAGCTTTCTGTTTGTTCTCTCTTTTTGTTTTGTTTAGCTTAGTTTTGTTTTTTCTTTCTTGTAGTTCCTCCCATTCATTCTAATTCTACCATACAACATGACTAATGCAAAAATATGGGTAGTAACAATGTATATGTAGGGCCCATATTGTATTGCTTGCTGTCTTGGGGAGGGGGAAAGAGGAGGGAGGTAGAGAAGATTTAAAACTTACGGAAGTGAATTTTGAAACCTAAAAATAAATATGTTTTCAAAATCTGAATTCTCAACGTCCATTTGAAAAATTTTCAAAGTCATTAAGAATTAGAAAAATTAAATTCAAGTAACTTTAGGAGCTGAGGATCAATAGGAATGCCAATGCATTGGGGTGGGGTGGGGAAAAGTTGTAATGTGATCTGGCCATTCTAAAAAGGAATTTTCAAGTACGGCACCAAATGTTATTAACTTGTAGGTACTCTCTGACCGTGGTATTCCACTACTGAAGATATATCTTTTTTTACTTAGAAAAATTTTCTATGTTTTGGAGGGCAATTGGAGTTAAATCAATTGCCCAAGATCACGTGGCTAGTTTTGTTTATGTGTGTTAAGTGTCTGATGCAGGATTTGAACTAGGGTCCTCCTGACTCCAGGGCCAGTGCTCTATTCACTGTGCCACCTAGCCACCCCTACTGGACATATATCTTAACGATGTTCAAGAAAGTGGAAATAGATTGAGAGACACAACAGTATTTATAGCAAGGCAATTTTCATGGTACCCAAATATTGGGACCTAAGGTTGCATTCTCCCACTAGTAGATGGCTAAACCAAATGAAGTTTATGAATGTAAAGCAAAGTTATCCTGTCATGAGAAATGAAAAAAAAATTAGACAGTTTCTGAAGAATGTAAAAATAACACTGGTTAATGCAGAGTGAAGTTAACCAAAGAACTAGCAGGGTATTTTAAAAAACAATAATAACATTATCGAGAGGAGACAATTTGGAATGATAGAACTCTTATCAATGTCATGATAAACACTAAATTGAAAAGAATGAAATCAAAAGACACCCCTGAGTCCTGTCAGAGATGTGATTAACTGAAAATGCACAGACACACAACTCACGTGGGACCAGTGGGGGTGGGGGTGGTGATTGTTTTGTGACCTATACGTGTTTGTTGTAAGTTTTAATTTTCTTTGCTAAATTGGAAGGAGGGAAAATCTCATAGGCAGAAATCATAAATCTTTGCTAAAATAAATAAGCAATATTTCAAAATTGCCTTTAGAATGACTGTGTTAATTTGTTGCAAATCATTGTCCCTTTGAGCTGACAGCTATGATGTGTTAGAGGGCAAAAGGAGCCACCTCACATATAAGTCAGCTTCTGAGCTGCCTCAGAAGTTGCCTGGGACACAGAGAGGTTAAGCAGCTTGTCCCAGGCTGCAAAATTGAAATGTCGGAGTCAGGATTTGAATGTGTCTTTCTGGATTTTAGGTTGGCTCTCTACCCACAATGCAACACTGTCTCTCATTAAATCTTATCCAATGTCAATATTCAGGTCCAGTAATTATTGTTTTTTTTTTCCAGAAACAACCATTGCAGGGACATAGCCAAGATGGTGGAGAAATGGAAAAGGTTCACTCGTGCTCTCTCCAGATCCTTCTGAACACTTTTAAACAATACCCTAAAACAAATTCTGGAGCAGCAGAGTACCCAAAAGAACAGCATGAAACAATTTTCCAGTCCATGACAGCTAAGAAAGTGGGCCAGAAATGCCTGCCACAGTGGTGTGAGAGTGGCACACAGTCCACAGCAGGCCACAACACAGACTGCCCACCCAAACCAAGGGCTGGCCTTCAGAGCCACTTTCCAGTGATTGCAGCTGCTCCCTGAGCTCTCAGGACTCAGACAGTAACCTCTCTCTTTGCTGACACTGGAACAGGACTCTATAGCTTTGCCCATGTTCGGACCTAAGTTTCCGTTCTGGCTGGCAGTCCCATGCCGAGCAAGAGTACTAGCACATCAAAGCTGGGGGTCACAGTTGATCAAGGATGCTCTTCACAATTCCAGAGCAGAAAAGAGTGCTTGTATTTATTCACAGGCCAGAGCACAGGCCAGGAGAATAGTGAATACCCCTTTCCTTAGAGCATTGTAAGAACTGTCATTTAGTCCTGTTCTGATTCTTTAAACGACTAGTAGCTAGTTAGTTTCTAGGACTAGATTTGAACTCAGGAAGATGAGCCTTCCTGACTTCCATCCAGGCACTCTATCTACTGGGCGACCTACCTGCCTGATTAGAGAGTTCTTGGAACACACAGAGATGTGTACCATAAGCAGTTAAAAAACAAAAACAATTTATTTCTCCCCTGTGGCAGTGGCCAATATAAGAACAGGACAACCTAAAATATTTATGATAAAAAACCATTTATTTCAATAAAAATTCACATCAGGCCTTTGTTGTTGCAAATTAAAACATGGATGCTGCAATACAAAGCCCAGGAGAGAACATGAAAACAGAGTGGCTTACATGGATAAAAGAAAAATGATGACCAAAAACATTGTTCCATGTAGTCCCATCATTAGGTAAGACAAGTACTGATGTTATTATGCTTAGCAATGAGTGCAGAATGTTTTTTATTTATTTTTATCTTATAGTATTTTATTTTCTTCCAATTACATGTAAATATGGTTTTCAATATGTATTACTGTAAGCTTTTGAGTTACAATTGTTTCTCCCTCCTTCCCTCCCTTCCCTCTCCCTTCCCAAGCCAACAAGCAATATGCTACATTATACACATACAATAATCTGAAACGTTTTTGCACATAAGTCATGTTGCTAGAGAAGAATGAGAACAAAAGGAAAAATCCACAGGACAGAAAACCTTTTTTTAAAAAAGTGAAAATAATATGCTTGCATTGGATTCAGACTCTATGGTTCTTTCTCTGGATGTGGATAGCATTTTCCATCCTGAGTCTTTCTGAATTGTCTTGGATCCTTTTTGCTGAGAAGAGCTAATTCCGTCACAGTTCATCATTGCACATGTTTGCTATTAGTGTGTAAAATGTTCTACTGGTTCTGCTGACTTTATTCAACATTAGTTCCTGGAAGGCTTTCCAGATATTTTTTTTCTGAAATCTATCTACGGATCATTTCTTATAATACAATAGCATCCCATTAAATTTATATACCACAACTTGTCCAGCCATTTGCCAATTAATAGGCATCCCCTTAATTTCCACTTCTTTGACACCACAAAAAAGCCTGCTATCAATATTGTTGAACATGTGTGCCCTTTCCCCATTTTTATGATCTCTTTGGTATAAAGACCTGGAAGTGGTATTGCTGGATCAAAGGGTATGCATAGTTTAATAGTCGTTTGGACACGGTACCAAATCATTCTCTAGAATGGGTGGATCAGTTCACAACTCCAGTAACAATGCATTAGTGTTCCAATTTCTCCATGTCTTCTCCAACATTTATCATTTTCCTTTTCCGTCTTATTAAGCAATTTGATATTTGTGAGATGGTACCTCAGAGTTGTTTTTAATTTCATTTCTACAATCAATAGTGATTTAGAACATTGCTTTCATATTACTATAGATAGCTTTAACTTCTTTATATGAAAACTCCCTGTCCATATCTTTTGATCCTTTATCAGCTGGGGAATGATTTCTATTCTTATAAAATTGACTCAGTTCTTTATGTAGTTTATAAATGAGGCCTTTGTTATAAACACTGTCTATAAATCATTGTTTCCCAACTTTCTGCTTTCCCTCTGACCTTGGCTGTATTTCTTTTATTTGGGCAAAACCTTTTTAGTTCAATGTAATCAAAATTATACATTTTACATTTCATAATGTTCTCTACCTCTTCTTTTGTCATAAAATGTTTACTTGACCATATATCTGACAGGTAAACTCCTCCTTGCTCTCCTAATTAGCTTTTGGTGTCTAAATCATGTACCATTTTGACCCTGTCTCTGTAAGGTGTAAGATGTTGTTCTGTGCCTAACTTCTGACATTCCATTTTCTAGTTTTCCCAGCAGTTCTACTCACATAATGAGTTTTTATCCCAGAAGCTGCAGTTTTTGTGTTTATAAAACAGTAAATCAATGCACTGTCTGGTGTGCCTAGTCTAATCCACTAATCCACTACTTTATTTCTTAGGCAGTACAAAATAATTTTGATGATTGCTGCTTTAAAAAAAATGTTTTAGATTTGGTGTGGCTAGGCCACCTTCCTTTTCATTGTTTTCATTAATTCCTTTGATATTCCTGACTTTTTGTTCTCTCAGTTCAGTTTTATTATTAGTCTTTATTGTTTTAGAAAACTATTTTTTGGTAGTTTGTTGGATACCAGAATAAGCAAAGTAATTTAGATAAAACTGTCATTTTTGTTATTTAGCTTGGTCTACCCAAGAAAAATTGATTTTTTCCAATTGTTTATATCTGAGTTTGTGTGCAAACTGTTTTGTAATTATGTTCATAAAGTTCCTGGGTTTGTCTTGGCAGGTAGGTCCCCAATTATTTTATATTCTTTACACTTACTTTAAATAGAATTTCTCTATCTCTTGCTGCTAAGTTTTGTTGGAAATACATAACAATGCTGAAGATTTATTTGGTATTATTTTATATCCTGCAACATTGCTAAAGTTATTAATTGTTTCTTATTTGATTCTCTAGAATTCTTTAAGTATACCACTATATCATCTGGAATGAATGATAGCTTTATTTTGTTATTGGCTATTCTGATTACTTTGATTTCTATTGTAGGATATTTTTGGGGAACAGGGAACAAAATGACATATTTATTTTCATGAATCTTTAACAGAAACCTGACATTTCCTTCAATTTCGGGAGGGGGGGGTGAGGCAATTGGGATTAAGCGACTTGCCCAGGGTCACACAGTTAAGTAAGTCTCTGAGGTCTGATTTGAACTCCGTTCCTCCTGACTCCAGGGCCAGTACTCTATCCACTGTGCGAACTAGTTGCCCCATTTCTTTCAATTATTTGAAGACATAATCCTGAGAGGGGAACTGTAGGTTTCAGCAGACCACTGAAGGGTTCCAAGTACAAAAAAGTGGGAAGACACATGGCCTGGAGAACCAGTCTCCTGATTCAGACCTCAGTGGCTCTGGGAAGCAGACATTCCCTGCTCATATCAATTACATCATGAGATCAGTGACTGCCTATTACACTTATCTCTGACCCACTTCTGTGCTTCTAAGTGGGTGCTTAATAGATGATTTAATAAACCACTGCTGAGTTGACTTGTGGCCTCATGCAGAGCCTATCAGGAAAACTCTCTCCAGGTCATTGGGATGTTTCTTTTGTAAGCACTTACGTGTCAAACACAAGGTTAGCTTCTCGAAGGAGGAGCGACAATGGGGAGAGGGGTGGTCAGAATTTAGAGGAGACGAAATCGAGTAGGGTATCAATAAAATCAGGACCGCAGATGGATATACACAAATAGTGAAAAGATGGGAAATAGGATAAAATAGGGAAGATCATCAAGGAAGCAAGGTTGTTCCTCTTGGCTATCACTATGACTGACCCTGGGCTACATCAGTAGGCTCTTCTAGCCTTTGACTGGGGTGATGAAGCCCACAGGTAGACTTCTGACTGAATTCAAATTTTAACAAAATTTTTTAAGTATCTTAACTTAAGGATCTAGAAGATCACAGGTTCCACACCCCTTCCTTTGACTGTGGGATGGACTACGGTTCGAGAACATGTCTGGGGAAGCATGGAGAGACTTGTCTCCAGCACCTTGGGAAACCCCCACTGATGCTTTACATCTTGGGAAGCAAAATGTCAAATAAGAAAGGAGAAGGGAAACCTTTTCCTTCTCTTCCTCTGCTGTTGAGAAAACAGACAAGAAATCACACTATTTTAAAGCATTGTTTGAATACGGATAATTAAAGAGTGCAAGTCCTCATGCTCAATCAGGGGCCACTGCAAAGGAATTGAAAAAGATGTCAAGAAGATAAAAATATATTTGGGAAAATTAAACATGGTTGCCACTTAGGCTGCCTGGCACTCCCCACCCCCTAAAATTTTCTGAACATTCCTATTTAAGACTACGAAAACTTGCCATTCTTTCCACCTCTTCCTTTGACCTATGAGGAGGGCGAGATAACTCTGGGTTTGGGGCCATGAGCTCATATAAAAACCTGAGCTTACCTCAAAAGAATGTAAGCTCCCAGAAGACAAGGACTGGTCTCACTGTTTATGAGCTTAGGGATAAAACAAGTGTTTAATATATGCCCGTGGTTCTATTAAGAAATGATGTATCTCTTAACCTTGACAAGGTCAATGTCTACTTCTTCCCAATGCTACATTTGTAACTGAGAGGTTTAAAATGGTGGGGCCAAGGAAGGGATACCTTCCACTCTCCCCCAGTAAGATCCTCCACTTGCTGTAGGAGTGTCCCTGGGGTCTGCGGGTGCTAACACACTGAAAAGTCTCTGTATATTGGGGTCCACTGGTGGATTATGGGCCTGTTGTCTCCTTTCAGGTTGGCCATAAGATGACCCATTTTTTCAGCCCCCAGAAAGTATCTACTAAGAGCAGCTGTTACTCTTGTTGATGGAGGGACTGCAGAATAGTTTTAAAGTAAGTTTTTAAATGGACAGGATTTAATGAAATCACCTTTGTCCTTTCTCATGACATATACGTGTGTATGCATGTATGTATATATATACACAGTGATTAAAATGAACTTATTTTCAAAAAATCTTAAAATAAGCAGAAGCCTAGAATGTCAGTTTAGGGTGGAGTCCTAGAGCATAGAATATCAAGGCTGTTAGTGAGCTTGGAATATGCAATGTCAGCTCCTGAGAGATGACAGAGAGAATATTAGAGTCTTAGCCTTGGCAGGCCATTTAAAAGAAGGGATATCAGTGATGGGACAGTTCTTACGCCATAAAAGGTCAGAAGGAAGAGAGAGTGAAAGAACACGCTGAGGATTGAAGGTCCTTCAGAATATAGGCACTACCTAGCATTTAGTCAGTATTTTAACGACTGGGAATGCACTGTCCAATATTACCCCCTGTTATACTCGCTACAAACCAGGAAGGAGGGTGCTCTTACCGTTCTCATTTGGGAGGAGAGGAAAGGGAGGCAGGGAAGGCTGAAGAGTCTCCCCCAGGGTCACAGACCCTGAGAAGTGGCCAAAGGCCTGTTTGAGCTCAGATTTTTCTGACTCCAGGCACAGGGCTCTGAGCCTTCTGCCAGCTTGCTGCCTACCTTGGACACGAGAACTCTTGGAGCCTAAGTTTCCTTTGTAAAATATGGGTAATAATATCACCCAAGAAGGGTGTGAGAATCAAATGAGATCCTGCGTGTGGAGCCCAGCTTGGAGCTGCTCTCCCAATCCACAGTCACACTGGCAGCTCAGGTCCCCAGAGGGCGTCTCTTGCATCTTCTTTCTCAGTTTGAGAGGTAATCCTGAGGCTTTGTGGAGGAGGAAGTGCTCATGACTCACAATTTCCTCACACTGTGCTTCCTTAATGATTAAAAATTGAAATAATAAACCCGTGTGACTTAATCAAGTTTAGGAGAAAATATGTACTGGTGTGAGTCTATAAATTCCTACTCTTACTGACCAACTAGCACACACCCTCAGCCCCAAGTCTGTGCCATCCTTTCCCTCCCTTATAGTCTTTGGTAGTCTTCTAAGTATGGTCCTTGGGGAGGTGGAGAAGGCTGGAGAGGGACAGTGATTTGTCTTGTCTCTTAATGGGCTGAGTCAACCCTACAGGGATTTATTAAATGGCTCAAACATACCAGGTCATGAAATCAAGCACTACTTCTCTGTGACTTGTATTTTTTTTTCTTTTTGTATGGCGGAGGGCAGGGAAGTTGGGGTTAAGTGACTTGCTGGTCACTGGGCTGGTTTTGTGTTCAGTGTCTGAGGCCGGATTTGAACTCAGATCCTCTTGATTCCAAGGCTGGTGCTCTATTCACTGTGCAACCCAGCCACCCTGACTTGTATTTCTTTTTGGGTGAAATAAAGAGAATCTTATATTTGCTTTGTTAGCCCGATTGTTCTCATGGAATATAAGGTTCCTATATCCTTTATCCTTTCTTTGTGTGGACCTAGACGGAAACCAAGTGTTTTAGCGCCCTGGAAAACAATGAGCACAAGCTAAGGTTCCCCACAAATGCCCATTTGTTCATTGAAAAGGTGACTGGTAGTAGTCTTGTTTCAAGACCTAGTTTCAAATCCTGCTTCTTATGCTTTGTACCTATATGATTTTAGGCCAGGCACTTTCCCTCTTTATGTCTCAGTCTCTTCAACTGTTGAAGGATTTTATTATACTTGATGGCCTGTGAGGGCCTTGGCAATTCTAATGCCTGCATTCTCTGCCCAACCTGGCTAAGTGCAGCCTGAAGGATAACCCCCCCAAGGGCACAGTAACTCTTAAAGCAACTATGAGAACTTGATGGGGTTACGTAGTTCCAGGTGGTATCTGTGTGGGGAGTGAACCCTGAAAACTCAGAATGGATCTTATAAATTGGTGTCAGTTTTCCCCTTACTGCTGTCAATCAGCAGCAAGGCCTTTCAGGAGTCTTTCTGATTTCCTGCATCTGTGGGCCCCTCCCCCCACCAGTGGGAGTCAGGGACAACCCAGAGTTCATTCCTGCTCCCTTGCTGTCAATCAGCAACCAGCAACCTTGTTCTTTGTTAGCCTGTTTCCCAGGCACTGAGAGATAGTGGCAGACTTTCCTATGACTAGCCGTTGGGGAAGAGCTTCAGCACTGAGACTTAAGTGCACCTCTCAGCCAATGGGAGAAGGGACGGTCAGGGAAGCTATGGGGTTGAACACCTAGTTCACTCCATTTTGTCTTGTCTCTCCCTCATGGTCAGTCATGGGGAAGACCACCCTCTTTTCCTGTGAAAGAGAATAAATTCCTGTTCTCATCCTAAGAGATCTCCAAGTCCTTGATTAAATTTTGGATGAGGTATTTCATTCCAAACGGTATTCACCCTGTGTCTTGGCATTGTAACAGTGTCTACTGTTTCTTGAAGAGAGATTATGATCTTCCTGCCTTTCTGCACAGAGGTGGTGTGTAGATGTGCAGAATATTCTATGTAAGATCAAATGTGTTGAGAGCTTGGTCAATCCTTCTCACTGTCATTGTTCATGATGAACGAGAGTTTGCAAGGGAGGGTTAGAGCAAAAAATGCTGCTTTAGAAAGTAAGAAAAAAGGAAAATGAAAGCAGGCACAAGATATTCTGGAGACCATTGGTGTGAACTTGGAATCAGAAGGAACATGGGCTCGACTCCCTTCTCTGAAACTTAATAGACTTATGACTGTGGTAAATCACCTAACCTCTGAGCACCTCAGTTTCCTCACTTGTAAAATAGGAACGCTAACATCTCTGGGGAACCTGTGAGAATGAATTGATGTAATCCATGCACAGTATGGGCTTGGAGTGCCCAATCCCCTCTTATGTTGTCTGGTCAAGCCCCCATCATTCACCTCCTCCATCTCTACTCAGAGTTTAGAGGTAGGCCTGGGGTGAGAGGCATGAGGTGTCAGAGCTCATGAGGCCTCAACAACGTGTTTACCCTGTGATGATCAGTCAGTATCATGTAGTTTATCCGACTTACAGAAAATACAGTGATAAAGTTGGTAAAACAAAAAAACCCAAAACCTCGCAGCCAAATTTTGTAGTATAGACACCCACCTCTACTTTGTGCTGAGGAGAAAAGACAGGAGCCTCCTA
Organism: Pseudocheirus occidentalis; assembly: GCA_028646575.1. Classification (NCBI taxonomy): domain Eukaryota; kingdom Metazoa; phylum Chordata; class Mammalia; order Diprotodontia; family Pseudocheiridae; genus Pseudocheirus; species Pseudocheirus occidentalis. Next base: position 59,945,706 of record CM053602.1, on the reverse strand, counting down.
TGGATCTATCTAGCATGAGAGTCAAGACTGGGGATTTGGGGTTTCCTTGGAAACAGACCAGTCTGTGGCAACTTGTGGTTAGGCTCCAATGATGCTGATTTCCAGGACACTGAATACTTCCTCTGCACAGACGCACAATTTAAAGAGAGGGGCTCTGGCTTAGAACCCATATTAAATCAATACCTGCTCTGTTGTCCCAAACCCATATCCCAGGTGGCTACACACTAGCTGATTTGTGTCCCACCATTAAGCCCCTTTTCTATTTCTGTCTTTGTCCCTGTTTTATGTTTTTTCATAGCTTGAAACTGCTTGAGGCATATCTGGACATATTGCTCAAGGCATTCCCTGATTCTATCTCCCTTAATCAGCATTTCATATTTTCTCCTTGAATCATTATAGCATACCAGGCTCATTATGGTGCAAGGATCTTATCTAGGTACCATCCTGTCCTGCCCCACTGACCAATCAGGGACCCCAACCCCTCCATCCAGAACATGACCCTAGCCAGCTCTGGGGAATTCCAGTCCCCTCATCCCATGACCCTCATCCACCCAGTTCTAGGAAAGACCCCCACTTCATCCTTGTACCCTTGCACCATATTCCCCTGAGTCATACATTCTAAGCAATGGCTATTCTTTGCTTCTGTACCTCATAGCTTCTGTTAGCTCCCCTCCTTAATTAGGAATTTGTGGTTTTAGCCTTTATAACCAAGATCCGTATTCCTAAAATCACTACCAATTTGAGTACTGAACACTAGCAGTCATGCACTTGATCCACATCTAAATTTACCTTGAACCCGGGTCTTGGCTTGCTCTTATTTTCTGTACAACACTCTAGAGATTTCTCCAGTCCTATCCTCCTCTCAAATCCAGAGGAAGTGTCACAGAAGGAGCACAATAATCCTTAATGGCCTACTTCAGAACCCCTTCTACACCTGGCTCCACATTCCCAGGAGGGATGCACACAGTGACCTCTAAATTCCTTCCAGAGGCCAATATTGGGGTACCTTCATGATGCAGAGACTTTGCCATCATGGCCACCCCTTCAGTAAGAAGCAGACATGTATTGTTGTCAGCTATTTTTAAAGAAAAGTGAAGGAGGAAAGTGGTATTGAAAGTGTGCTGCCTTCTACCTGGGAAGAGCTCTGGCTTAGTAACCTCTAAATTTGTACAAACTCTACCCAGGGTATGTCTTACACTCTTACCAACCATGCACAGTGTGATAGATGCTGATGAGGCCCAAATACTAAGCCCAAAAGGAAAAGAGAACCAAGGAAGGAACTGGGCAGGAAGCCAGGTCTGCTTTCTCCAAATCCCAAACCAGAGGCCTATTCCTACTATATCACTGTGAATGAGTGGAATTAACAGATCAGTGCTAGGGGTATTTGGGGATGAGGGAGCAGACATTTTATGTGGCTATCAAATCATCCTTGATGAAAAAATTTCCTATTCTGCCCACCTCATGTATTATCCTTATGGACAAGTTTCACAGTTTCCTGTGTCAAGATCCCTCCTGTATCAAAGTGTTTAATTGCTCAGAAAACTGATACTTTATCAGTTTACTCTGCTACCAAACAGGCTATGGGAAAGAATACAGCAGTTCAGAGAACAGACAGGTACTCTTTAGTGATGTAGGAGTCCATGAGCTCTGCATTTTGGCATCTTGTGGGGGATGGG
>CM053602.1:59924230-59943530 GCA_028646575.1 Pseudocheirus occidentalis | reverse complement strand
TCTGTCACCTCCTTCTTGTGTATGGTGATCCCTAAAAGCTTGGTGTACAAAAGGATTCTGACTGATGCTTATGAATTTCATGCAATCCACCTTATCTAGTCCTATTCCACTGGCTCCTTCATCACTGATTATTACCATCCAAGACACTAAAGACTCTCTCATTCTTTGGGTAAATCGATTCAATATGTCAGTAACCTCCTCTTGATTGAAATCTTCAACTATCACCCTGAACTCTGTTTGGCCCTGTAGGTTTTCCTCCCTTCATCTTAATATGGGTAGAACTTCTGCATTAGGAGACTTCCCATTTAACCTTGTTTATTCTCCTCACACACATCCTCCTGGCAGTTGTTGGGGTAATTCTGCCCAGACTGTGAAAAAACTGCACACACATTCTTTCTGCTAGTTTTTTGCTTCTTTTTAGCTAGATGAACAGTAGTTTGCTCTTCCACCTGAGACCCTCTATTTTGCGCTTCTGAATACTGTGGCACAGTATCCTCAGGCAAACCAGCCAGCTCTCTTGCAAACCACCTATTTTCCTCCAGCAGCTTATCTCTATGCTTACACATAAGAAGATAACTTGTTAGCAAGACCCAGCCTCTCCTGCACACTCCTGCCAGTTCTTTGCCTGGTTTTATGGGTATACCTTGCAAACATCTTTCCAAATCTCCAGGTTCTCCCTTCTGTAGCCTCAGTTCCCAGTTTTCACAGGGTCCAGTGCTTTTGGCCCATTCTCTCACTAGAGAGGAATAAAGCAAATCCACCCACCCTGGGACAGATATTTCTTCCTCTAAATCATTCCTGCTTCCAAGTACAGGACTGACATTTTGTGATCCCATCATCGTCGCCAAATGTATCTATAATGAGTTAGTCACAACACCCATGATGGTTATGAATATGCTGGTATAGTTTTGGATCACAAAATGTAGCAAACTCTCTACATGGGAGGCAGAACCAAGGTCTTTATTCAGAAACCATAACACTGAGTCCCAAAACCAGAAGGACAAGTCCCCAAACCAGAAAGCCTAAGTCATTATAGTGGTCACAAAGTTGATACACATAGTTAATGCAGTGGACACTCACATTCCCAAGCCTTCACAAATAGAACAGGATCCCTCAAGCAGGGATCCCTCTCAGACTCACGACAGTTTCTCAGCCTGGTCCTTGGAAGTCCTCAGTAGAAGCTGTAGAAGGAGGATCTCAGGAAAAGGTACAATCTGCAGGAGGTGACTGAGAAAAAAGAGCTCAAGGTGCTCCTGGTTCTCTCCTTAATACAGTGTAGCTCCTCACTGTTCAGCCCCTTCCTATTATGGTGCGAACTACTCCCAAGGCATTAACTTGAAATAAGGAGCTAAGCCTTTACTAGGTGCTAAATGCCTTTACTAGGTGCCAATAGAAAGGGGCATGGAAGATCTTCTGATTTCATTAACATTACATTATGACACTAGACAGGTAAATTAATTTAGGTAAAATTGGCATTTCTATTGTATTAATTTGGCACAACCACAAGCAACTGAAGTTTTTCCAGTTATTTAAATCTGACTTTATTTGTGTGAAAAGTGTTTTGTAATTGTGTACATAAGGTTCCTGGGTTTGTTTTGGCAAGATATTCTCCCTACTATTTCATAACATCTCTAGTAACTTCAAATGGAATTTCTCTATTTCCTCCTGTTGAGCTTCGTTAGAAATATATAAGGATGCTGATGGATTTATGTGGGTTTATTTTATATCCTCCAACTTTGCTAAAGTTATTTGTTATTTTAAGTAGTTTTCCACTTGATTCTCTAGGATTCTCTAAGTATATCATCATATTATCTGCAAAGAGTGATACCTTGGTCTCTTCTTTGCATATTCAAATTCCTTCACTTTCTTTCTCGCCTCTAATTGCTGCAGCTAAAATCTCTAGGAACAAATTGAATAGGAAGGATTATAGTGGATATCCTTATTTCACCCCTGATATTATGGGAAATGCTTCTAGCATATCTTCATTACATAGAATACTTGCTGATGATTTTAGGTACATGCTACTTAACATTTTAAGAGGACTCCATTCATTCCTGTGCTTTCTGGCGTTTTTTTTTTTTTAAATAGGAATGGGTGTTGTATTTTATCAGGAGCTTTTTCTGCATCTATTGAGATAATTGTACGATTTCTACTACTTTTGTCATTGACAAGATTGTTTATGCTGATAGATTTCCTAATACTGAACGAGACTTCCATTCCTGGAATAAATCCTACCTCAACAAATTATATTTTTCTTGTGATAAGTTACTGTAATCTTTTTGCTATTGTTCTATATAACATTTTTACATCTATATTCATGAGGTAAAATGGTTTATAATTTTCTTTCTGTTTTGGCTCTTCCAGAGTTAGGTATCAGTACCATATTTGTCTCATAAAAAAGAATTTGATTGGACTACTTCACAAGTTTTCCCAAATTGAGTATGAAGTATTGGAATAAATTGTTATTTAAATGTTTGCTAGAATTTGCCTTTAAATCTATTTGACCCTGTTGATTTTTTCTGAGGGATTTGATTGATGGCTTGCACAATTTGTTTTTCTCAGATAGGGTTATTTAAGTATCTTTCTTCCTCTTCTGTTAATCAGGGCAATTGATATTATTATAAATTTTCATCCATTTCATTAAGCATATCAAAATTATGGGCATATAATTCCTAACTATAATTTTAATGTCCTCTTCATTGGACGCAAATTCATCAATTTTATTGTTGATACTGGTAATTTGGTTTTTGTCTTTTTTTTAAAGAAACAAAACGACTAAAGACTTATCAATTTTATTGTTTTTGCTTTTAACAAAACTAGATTTTATTTTTATTTATGAGTTAAACAGTATTCTTAATTTCAGGTTCATTAATCTCTCCTTTGGTTTTCATAATTTCTAATTTAGTATTTTATCAGGGATTTTTAATTTGTTCTTTTTCGGGCTTTTTTATTTGTATGCCCAATTCATTGATCTCCATTTTTCTTAATTACAATCAGAGTTATAAAACTTTCACTAAGAACTGCTTTTGCTGCATCCCACAAGTTTCGACATGTTGGCTAATTATTGTCATTCTCTTGAATTAAGCTATTGATTGTTTCTGGGATTTGTTGTTTGATCAACTCACTCTTTTTGATTAGATTATTTAGTTTCTAACTCTTTTTGGTTTATCTTTTCATGGCCATTTAATTACAGTTAATTTTTATTACATAATGAACTGAAAAAATATGCTTGCTATTTCTGCCTCTCTCGACTATATTGTGAGATTTTCATGCCCTTGTACATTGTCAGTTTATGAGTATGTGCCATGTACTGATGAGAAGAAGGCATATTCCGTTTTGTCCCCATTTAATTTTCTTCAGAGGTCTATCATATTCTATCTTCTCTAAAATTCTGTTCACTTAATTAAATTCTTTCTCATTTATTGTGAGGTTAGGTTTATCAAGCTGAGGTATTTGGGGTATCTATTTCTTCCTCTAAGCCCTTAACATCTCCTCTAAGTATTTGGATGCTATATCACCTGGTGCATAGATGCTTAGTAATGATCTTACTTAATTTTCAATGGTGCCTTTTAACAGGATGTAGTTTTCTTCCCTTTTTCTTTCAATTAGATCTCTTTTTGCATTTGTTTTGTCTGAGATTAGGATTGGTACCCCTCCTTTTTTTTACTTTATCTGAAGCATAGGATATTCAGTTCCAGCCTTTTACTGTTACCCTATGAGTATCATCCAGTTTCAAATGTTTTTCTTGTAAACAACTTATTATGGTATTATGGTTTTTAATCCATTCTGCTAATGGCTTCTGTTTTATGGGAGAATTCATCCCATTCACATTTACACTTATGGTTACTATCTGTGTCTTTCTCTCCATTCCATGACCCACCCCATTTATGATTTTATTTCTCCCTTCTCCTCAAATGTGACTTGCTTTTGACCTACCACCTTCCTCAATATACCCTTCCACACCCTTTTCCTACCCTTCTCCCTTACTGCTTCTTCCTTCCCTTCTAACCACTCCCCTTCACCATTTTTCTTTCTCCTTCCCCTCCTACATTAGATTTCTATATCTACAAAAACACCACAAAACAGTGACCAAACTCTCTGGAAGGTCAGCTGGACTAAACCCCAGGTCTCCCTCCTCTCTCAGAGGTGGAGGTGCCAAGCCAAGCCCTGATTCAACAGTGGTGGTGGCTTTCACTCTGGAGATCTACTCTTCTGCTTTTGTGTGGAGGATTTTTTTTAGCTGTTTTTTTTGGAGGTTAAGGAGGAATGGCGGTAGTAGGAGGCCACAGAGAATCAAATTAAGGAGCAGGAGCAGAAAGAGACCCCAGTGCAGTACAGTAAACTTTACATAGGTGTTTGTTGGAAATACAGATTTCTTATAGAATTCCTTACATAAATTCCAGTTTGAATGGACATAAAGCAAAATCTGTCTGGACTTCTTTCTATTCCCATTTAGTTTTCTCCAGAAGCCTTTCATATAAAAGTTTGCTAAGATTCTATTTTACTTTCTAATACATTTTACTCCCTGTTTCCAATTTATGAGTGCATACACCCCATTTATACATTCATGAATATTAACTATGCAGTTCCCTCCATCCCATTTTTTTCTGTTTCTCCTTCTCTCTCTTTTTTATCCTGAACTTCTTCTAATGCCTGTTTTGCATATGATCACTGGCCACCTTTTTATCACTACTTATTATTTCTCTTATTCCATTTTCCTACTTACCTATAAGGTAAGATAGATTTTTGTGACCAATTGAGGAAATGTATGTTTTCCCTATTTGAACTAATTTAGATGTGAGTGAGATCCAACCAAGCACTGGCCGTCAGCCATGCCCAGCCCCTGCATTTTTCACTACACTGTAAAAGCCCTTCCTTGTTCTTCCTATTTTATGTGAGATCATTTCCCCCCCTTGTTTCTTTTCTTCTATCTTCTCCCAGCACATCCATATTTCTCCTCTTGTATTTGTTTTACATCATCCTCACCTAATTGGCCCATTCCCCTACCCTCTATCTAGGAGACTCTTTCTACCTATATGAATGATGGTAAAACTCTTAGAAGATATACATATTAATTTCTCTCCTTAAAAAATACAATTTAACTGTATTCAGTCACTTATGATTACTCTTTCATATTTACCTTTTAATATTTCTTTTGGGTCTTGTATTTGAAAGCCACATTTTCTCTTCAGCTCTGGTCTTTTCATCAGGAATGCTCCAAAGGCCTCTATTTCATTAAATATCCATTTTTGCTCAATGAATTTGCACATAGAGCAAGTAGTAACTGGAATGTTCTTTACAAAAGTATCTTCTGCCCCAAGTATCTTTTCCTCTGAGTGGAGATGTGCTTCCACACAGAGCTTGCCCCTAGTAATTAGAATGTTTGCAAGAGCCTGTGTCTCCCCAACCCTAAGTATCTCATCCACCGGGTTTTCTGAGTCTAGATGTGCTTCCCCAGAGAGTAATTCTATAGTAACTGGAATGTTGTCAGACTGTGTGTCCCGCCACAAATGTCTGTTCTTCTGTGTACTATACAATTGTGTTGACAGTTTTTCCTTCCTAAAACAAAAAATACCATTTGTAACATGGCATGGCTTTCAGGGAGGAGGAAGGGGGGAAATACACAGGATACCATGATGTCTGGAACAGGAAACATCAATGAAAAATTTTTATTGAAACAAAAATTGTAATTGATATTAATGAGGAGGGTAGAAAAAGGGAAGAAAGGGGTTTTGGACATGCAGCCTGATTCCTTATCCTACTGCAGCCTCAGGATCAGGGCTTTGCTTGAGACTTCCAGTGCCAAGAGAGAGAGGAGTTTTTGATGCTCCACCTGTTTATTCATGCCTCTTGCATCCATCTGTCTATCTTCTGTCCATTCATGCTTGGGTACCGTGTATCTCTCTTCAGTCCATGTGTAACAGCCTGTCCACTCCAGTGCATGGTCATGACTCCCCTAACTTGTTCTTCCTCCCAATTCCAGCCCAGACATCATGTGGCTGGCTCCCATACCGGCCTGATCCTCCTCCTCCTCAGGCTTCTCTTTCCTTGGTCACCGTGTGTCACTGAACTATCTCCTGGCCACCTCCTTTCACAGCTGCATGACCCCCTTCTGGCCTCTCTCCCTTGTAGCCAGGTCCATGGGTAAATTCACATAAATTCCAAATTGCTCTACTTAGAGTTTTCCCAATGCTCCACTTACACAAAGCAAGAACTCTCTGTAGTTGATAAAACAACAACAGAAACAACAAAAACCAGATGGCAAAACTAGGAAGCAGTTTGGCAGTAACTTGATAGGAGATCGACACCTCACACCAACTATCAAATTAAACTATAAGTGAATACATGACTTAAGTAGGATCACTAAAATAATGACTGAAAATTATAAATGAGTGACTTCAATAAAATTTGTAAATATGAACATTAATATTTAGTCCAGTTTAGACCTGAAACCCAGTAAATTATGCATTCCTTAGCTCTAGATTAAGCTCCTCCTATGTGCTGGGCACATAGAGAGTCAGGTGGCCTAATTCAGTAATCAACAAACATTTCTTAAGTGACTCCTGTATAACAGGCACCATGCTAGGTTCTCGAGATGAACAGTCCCTAACTACTTAGAAGCTCACAATCTAAAAAGACAGAAAATACATCAAAATATATAGAAGATAAATGCAAATAAAGGCAAAATACAAGGCAGTCTGTGAGCCAGGCCACAAGCAGTAAGAATCAAGAAAATTTCATGGAATAGGTGATGCTTGATCTGTCCGGATGGAAGAGGGGGGTTCTCTGAGGCCCAAGGATAGAGGGACAGCTTTAGAGTCAGGAAGGCTCAGAGTGCAAGCCCTACCTCAAATCCAAGTCACCCAACGTTTTAGTGCCCCAGACCACTCTGTAAGATCAGACAGACATTCAGATGGGTTGTAAATGTTCCTGATCAAGCAGAAAGATGAAGGAGTACTTGACTTGGAACAGTTGGACTTACCCAAGGACACATGGCATGTAACTGCCTGAGGAGGGATTTGGACTCAGATCTTCCTAACTCCTGGCCACTCTCAGGATTCAGAGATCCCGGAAGACTGTTGCCAAGCCGCTGTCAAGGAGGCTGTCTTGAGGCCAAAGAAGGACAAGAAAAAAGATCGTTCTTACTCCAAGAAAGTTCTCCAATTCCCTTCATTCTTTATCATATCTCCAACCATGTTTACTGCACCTTTTTCTCATCCATTAATTTCATTCTTCTGTATTATTCTGTCATATTCAAATGATATCTCTGCCCATTAGTTCCAACAGTCAAAGAAAAACTAGTATTGGGGATAGGAAGGTTGCTGGCAAAGGGTGATGGAGAATGACAAGAACGAGAGCAGGGCCTGCGGTTTGGGCCCGAGTCTAACTTCACTGCATGACACTGAGGCTCTAGAATCTCTGGGAGAAACCAATTACCTGCATAAGTATTGTCCATGTGAGAGTGGTGTCAAGGATGCCCCTTGGCACTAACACTTCATCTATAGTGGGCATATGGTCAAAAGAGAATCTGTGGACCACACTATCTTATTTAACCTATATAAACAAGTCACAGGGCAGATAGGGAAACTAACTCAGAGAAGGAATTGAATTTTCCTTGGATACATGAGTGCTAAATGTCAGAGGCAGTTCCAGAACTACCTTTACCAAAGAATCTCGCAGTGTGAGACCTGGAAGGAAGATGAGAAGCCATTGAGTTCAACCCTCTCCCTAAAAGGAATTCCCTCATAGCCTGAAAAGTGGTCAGGCAGTCTCTGATTGAAGAATACCAAGGAGCATCCAAGCATCACTTCAATGGAGTCTGTCTCACCTCTTGCAGCTCTCATTGCTAGAAAGGTTCTCCTGACATCTTCCCTAGACTGGCACCCTTTACAAATTTTTGCCATGTTCCCCCACCCCATTTCCTATCCCTAAATATGATATGACCTTATATGGTGCTTTAAAGTTCACAAAATTCTTTAAAACCTAAATGATCTCATTTATATCTGAGAGGTGCAGCCCTCGGGTCCAGAGAAGGGAAGATAGGGCTTTGGATAGTTCTCTGACTCTTTGGCCCAAATCTTGACCCTTTCATTAAGCTTATCTTGGACAGAGTGCCTGTAGGCAGCACTACTGGCTCTTGGGATCTTGTTAATAGTCGGTGAGCATTTTCCATGAAGAGCGGGGCACAGAAAGGTAGACACGTCCTGTGGATACATTGGAAGATGCATTTTAGCTTTCTGAGAGTACATTCCCATCCATCCTCTCACTGGGTGAGGAGAACAGGTCCAGGTAATGCATAGAATGTGCTTGGCTGGCTGGTCTGGGTTAACCCGGGAGGGAGAGTGGTAACGTATTGTACAAGTTTGGGGAACTGAACTGAACTGATCCCTTCCTTGGATACAAATTGTTTACCTGTGACACATTTAGATGTGTCGACCCAAGTCCCTGCCATTGGGCTTGATTAGGCTCACTCACTGCCCCTTCTGAACATCATATCAGGGAAAGTAAAGTGGGTTAAGGACCTGAGGGTATGCGGGAGAGGCTCATGGTCATGAGGGTCATTGCAGAGGCATTCCTGGATGTAGGTGAGGAAAGTGGGGCTATGGAGCCAATGACTAGAGGAGGAGTAAAGAGCAAAAGGGACTAAAGGGCCTTTAACAAGGTGTGGGCTGTTGTGAGTATCTTGTAGGAGAGAAGATACAAATCCTGCCATCCCAAGGTTCCAGAATTTAGTGGTGATGAAGCCTGGAAAAAAGTAGATCCCATAATTTGGGAAAGGGATGTAAAAGTGGCGCATATCAATATGAATGGAATAGTCTGACCTCATCATTTCCCTGAAATTGATCTCACCACTGGAACAATCATCTTCTAATTGAAAAGTCTCATTGTCTTCTCTCATTTCCCATCATTCGTGACGTCTCTGCTCCTTTGAAGCTGTTGTTCTCCCCCATCTCCTGTATACTCCCTTTTCTTTCAGTTGTCATGACACTGTTCTCTCCTAATTCTTATTTTACCTGGCTATGTCTGAGCATTGTAAATAACTTAATCTTCACTCAGGTCATTCCCATGAACTGTAAATACCCCTCAATTTTATGTCTAATCATTCTTTTCTTATCTGTGTAGTGGAAAGCAATCCTTCTATGAGTCCGTGGAGGTCTTCTGCCAGGAGGAGCTCTGCTTAGAACCTATCAGACCATTCCTTTCACATGTATGGTTCCAGTACATTTGTAGGTTCTTATTTGAATGTCTCCTATAACCTTCTAAGGTCCTTATTCAATCACTCATTCCATCAGTTAATTTTTCTTTAATGGAGAGCCAAGGGAGGAACTGACACATGACCATGCTGATTCACTCCAAATCCAAAACCAGTGGCCTTTCATTCCAACACAGTCAGTGAGTACAATTTGATAGGTCAGTGGAATAAAGATTAGGAAATGGGTGGAGCAAGCACTCTCTGAGTCCCTGCAATCCCACTTTTAGATCTAAGTATTCTTTGAGAATGAAAGGTCAGCCTGTGGATGAGCTTCATTGTTTCCTAAGTCAGGATGCATCTCATATCAATGCACTTCGATCCCCAGCATACGAGTACTTCAAGTGCTGTGCACCCACAGAGTTTGCTAATGACAATCATTTAAGATCATTTGAGTCCCAGAAGTGGCCAAAGCCTGAATTAATCAACCAGAAGAAACACCCTGACATAATAGACATGCTTTACTCTGATCTCTGAGTTAACCCAGAATGCCCCTTCCTGTGTCAACATCTGAAGCTGACCAGGAGCATTCTTCTGTTTGCAACCACTAAGGACAAGGCACCCTGACTCAGGCACTATCTTGAAGAGTGGGACTTTTCTTCTCTTGCTATCCTATGGACACATCTATGTAGGGGAAACAGAGATATACTGGGATTGTCATTTCAGTGGACACTTTGTCATTTCTCTTACTGTGGTTACAAGTTATTTAACTAAGAAACTTCCTTTCTCATGCTATTGTTAGAACATATGGAGGCTGTAATTTTTGAGTGACACAGACATTCTGAGTTGGATTGTGGTAAATGAATAAAAGGTCTTCTCACCTTGCTAATCTCTGATTCAAAATTATCCTATGACTGAATGCAAACTTCACGGAACAAATCCCCTTATTAAAAGGGTTTGTTCTAACTGACGGTTGGTGGAGTTCTGAACTTTACCAACCATTCTGGAGAGCAATTTGGAGCTATGCCCATAGGGCTATAAAAATGTATATACCCTTTGAGCCAGCAGTACCACTTCCCAAGCTAAAGAGAGTATAAAAATGCGGAAAGGACCACCATGTATAAAAATATTCATAATAGCTCTTTTTGTGGTGGCCAGGAACTGGAAACTGAGGTGATGCCCTTCAACTGGGGAATTGCTGAACAAGTTGAGCCATATGATTGTAATGGAAATCTACTGTACTATAAGAAATGGTGAAAAGACAGACTTCAGAAAAGCCAGAAAAGACTTATATGAACTGATGCTAAGTAAACTGAGAGGAACCAGAACATTGCAGACAGTAACAGCCATAGTGTCTGATGACTGACTTTGATAGACTTAGCTCTTCTCAGCAATGCAATGACATAAAACAACTCCAAAAAACATGATGGAAAATGCCATCCACATTCAGCAAAAGAAAAAGGCATGTTCAATGTAGATTGAAGCAGACCATTTTCTTTTTGTTTTGTTTTATGCTTTTTGTCCTCATGGTTCCCCCTAGTCATTCTTCTATACAACATGACTTATGTGGAAAGTATGTGTAATAGGAACGTGTATGTAGACACTATATCACATTGTATATCCATCTTGGGGATGGGGAGGTGAGGGAAGGTGAGAATATTTAAAAGTTACAGAAGTGAATATTGAAAACCAAAAATGAATAAACTTTAAGAAATTCTAAAGAATATTCAAAAATTACTACACTGTCAACATTTTTCTAAAAGTATTTGTTCTGTAAAATTTGGACTCAGTCCAAAGGCCACACCCATGGACCTAGAGGTGCAGCCACATATGTCCTCAAGGCTGCAAGTTCACCAACCCGGGATTAACATTTCTCTGGAGAGTCTAGGGAGAAGCCAAAACCTTATGCCCCCTAGATCCCATAGGATGGGTTCAACAGCCTCCCCAGGAAGCAGAATTATATATGGGAAGGAACACTGCCCAATCTGGAGGTAGGGTGATATGCTCAGTCTGATGGTTTTGTACCTGTACGGCCTGGCACTTTCTGGCTTTACTTGCCATATCTGTAGAATGAAGGGTGTGTACTAACTGTCCTCTGAGGTTTTTTCCAGCTAGAGATGTAAGATTTTCTGGCCAGCCTACCTAAGGACAGAAAGAAGGCTCCCCACTAAGGAAGGAATTTCTTTGGCCACATCAACTGATAAATCTATTTATGACATTTGATGGACTTATATAGCATGTTGTGTGCATTGCACAACATAAGAGATGGTTTAACGTAGTTAATGATATTTTCGTTTCAAGAAAGCCTATATGATAAGTATCATGTTGAGAATTGTCCCTCTTTTCTTTGCTTCCTTGTGTTTTCTTTTTTCTGCTGTTCACTTTTTTTCTCCAACCCCTCCCAACATCCCCCCCGGAAGAGTAAGTTTAGATATGTTTCTCCATAGTTATATATACATATACATATACTTATATAAGTACATATATAGACATACACTATCCCAAACCTATTCTACTCCTGATCTTTGATTTTATATATGATTACATCTAAATTCCAATCCCTCCTGCCTCATCTACTGTACTTCTACCATATTCGATTTTCTTTTGGGTGAGTGGGGGTTCAAATTTTCTTCCACAAAATGACTAATGTGGAAATTGTTGCTTGTTGTTTTTTGTCCTTTGTTCTCAAAGGGGAACATTATAACAGGGAGGTAACACCAAGATATTCAAGAGAATGAGATTTAAGAGGGGAAGGGCTAGGAGGGCTGTGCAAAGTCACCAGCCTCACCTCCTCCAGAGCCATCTGTGTCTAGTGGCAAGATATATATCAGAATGACAAAAGATGACTCTGGATATAGGGAGAAGGAGACCTGGGCACTGATTGGCCAACAATAGGTCCCAGAAAAAGCCTAGCTTGGCCATTGTTTGGGCCCTCATTGGCTTGGAGTGAATGTAAATAGCAATTGTTTCTGTTCTGCCCAGAAACACTGAGAACTTCCCCTCCCACATTGATCTTTTTTAATTAGGTAAGAGAGGCCATTCTCTGCCTCATTTCTTACCCAGCCTTAATCAATGAAAAGGCATTGCCTCAGTCAAACTAACAGCTGGGAAATACGGAAATGTCTTACATGGACTCCACACTTAACTGTAGGGTTGGGAATTCTCTTGTCTGGGGAACCCCATACCTCCACCTTAAGTGTGGGCTGTACTTTCTAATACCAAAGAAACGGACCAATGATCTCCAGACTGATTATAGTTAGTAGTTTAATCAATTATTATGAATATTTACAGGCCAATCTTCAGTTTTGGATGGCAGCCAGACGTTTAAGTGGATTCCCACAAAAGACACCCAAAATGCCCATGGTAATTACGGAAAACAGAAAAGGAAAGAGGAGCTAGATAGAGAATCACCTCTGATTGGTGGATATTTTTGGTTTTCTGCTTAGTAATGAATGGGCTTGGATTTTAAGCCAATGTTATGCCCAAACATGATCATGTGCACTGATCATGTACAGGTCACATATGGGCCATGATATTCTCATAACATGTTTCATTGGTCACAGTATTGTAAGATATAACTCTAACTTATAATTTTTAACTAGTCACCATCAATGGGCTTCCACCTTTCACAGAGTTCAAATTTTTATGGCTCTTCTCTTGTACTCTGTTTCATGTTTTTTTCCCCAGGTGGAACCCCACGATCCACCACTGAAATGCCACCCATATATTCTTTCCAAATACCCTCTGAAAGGTCCGTGGGGCAGCTGTATATTACAATACTTAGGGCCTTTTTGGGTAAAGTCAGCATGGTACCATTCATAAGCAGAAACCACTCAAGCACTATAACCACAGAAAGGAAAACATGACCAATGAGAAAATTGTTACAATTGTTGCCATTTTCTTCCGTCCCAACCCTGTGGAGGTGAAGGAAGAATCAAAGGCATTTTGGGGTTCATGGGAGAGATGAAGTTAAGAACTTAGCACAGACTGGTTCAGTTTCTGAAATAGGTTCAAAGGCAAATAAAAATGGCTTGGGCAGTTTTAAAACATATTGGGGGGACAGAGAAAAGAATCAACTACAAAATGGTATCAGAACAATTTGATTTTTTTCACTTCCCCACTTTATCTCAACGGGGAAATTTAATTTCACAAGTTTATACTGTGATAATCATCAGCCCACCCCCAACCCTCATTTAATTGAAAAATTTCGTCTTGGAATCCAGATGTCCGATGTAGTCTTCTCTGGAACATCTTTTCTTGTGGAAATCTGGAAAATGTCTTTTCCTCATGAGCAACTATTCAGTAGAATTGTTTTTCTGGATCTCGAGTTACTTGTAGAGTCTCCTTACACATTCCTGCTAAAATCAAAAGTAGGAACCCAGAAGTTGCATGAAACAACTTCTTCAAAGTTCAAAAGTTCAAAAAACTTTAAGACATTCTTAAGAATACTCATAAAAAAGAAAACAAAACAACTCTTCTATCAACATTTTTTAAAACGGATTTGTTCTGTAAAACTTGGACTCAGTCAAAAGGTCACACCCAAGGACCTAGAGGGCCAGCCACATTTGGCCTCAAGTCTGCCAGTTCCCCACCCCTAGGTTAACGTATCTCTGGAGAGTCTAGGGGAGAAGTCAAAACTTTATGCTCCCAGGATTCCCTAGGAGGTGTTCAAAAGCCTCCCTGGGAGGCAGAATTCTATAGGGGAATGAACACAGTCAAATCTGGAGGTAGGGTAAAATACTTGTAGAGACTTCTTAGATGTTCCTGCTAAAATCTTTTAGAAAACAGATCTCAATACAAGTTAGTATAACCTCTCAAATTTTGCTCCTCCAATAACTAGGTCATATTGTAAAAAGCAATTGAGACCTTTAAGGTCCTGGTCTTAATAAGAGAGCCTCAAAGTAGGAACCCAGAAGTTGCTTGAAGCTTCAGAAAATTTAGGTTTTTACCTGCCCAAGGAAACTCATTTACATTTGGCCTACAGGATTGTCTAATCTTGTTACTTTCTCAAAATTTTCCACTCTGATTCCGGTTCCTTTAGGAGGATCAGATGCTAGTCAAGAATTGCTCCTATACATGAAAATATAAGTAACAACATCCTTTCAAGTAGAAGCATTATGCTGCTGAATTCAATAGTTACCCAAATGAATTGACTTATAAGAAACTGACTGTATACTACAAAGAAAATTAAAGACTTCAGAGGATCCATAAAATTAATTTCAAACAGTGCGTATCAATAAGTTGCTTATAATAAAATGTGTACAATATTAATAATAAACATGAATGAAATTAAATTTTCCATTAATGGAACACAAAAAAGGGAGTTATATCCCTAAAGAAAATTGATTGTACTGAGATTTCCTTACCCAAACCAAAATGAAGATGTAACCGATGTCCACCCTACAAATTATCAAATTCCTTTCTTTCTTTCACAACTTAAAAAAAAATCTTTGCCTACTGTTGGCATATTATTTAGAAAGGATGAGCTTTTTCAGGGACTTATTCTTTCATGCGATTATGCTGGCAGACAGGTGACAAGCCCAAGTATGAATTCACGTAGTTATTTGGTATATGGAATGACTACACATTTGGAATGAAAACAGCAGCCTCTCACATACTTGTATTGTGCTTATATCTTTTCTAATCACTTGTTCTGATAATAGGAATTGGAATTGGGTACAAATAAGTAAAATAGGGAAATGATTTGAACAGGACCAAATTAGTCCTTCAAGCTTAAGCCTCAGGGCACATAAAGGACAGGATGAAGCAACCACAACTTTGTCTGATTTCAGGTAAGAGTCAAAGATTAACCAATCATGTGATAATAATTCTTCCTCACCACCAAAATCAGGAATAGCCAGTTGTAAAACATTCCTGTTCAAAGTAATGTAATGAGAAAATGGAGCTAGGAGGATCCCACCTTGGGTTGAAGCCAAGGTCGTCCTCTCAAGCTTTTTGCCAGGTACAGACCTATATGTGTAACAGTTCAGGATCACGTTGCCTCTCAGCAGCTTGCGGAATATCTCTAGAATGGTGGATTTACTGACTTGATGATTCATTAGGCAATGATACCTCAATTCAAAGCTCAAAATAAAATAAGTTACAGCCTCAAGAGCTTTTACTTCAAATGGCACAGTTCACAAATCACAGCTTAGGGCTAGATACAATTATCTGTACGCTCAATTGTTTGTCGAGGAATGATAAAAGTATTTGAACAGTTTACAGATGAAGTAATCAAAGAAATCTACAGCCATTTGGGAAAAAATTTCTGAATTACTATCAAGTGGAGCAATGCAAAGTAAAAAAAATGTGAGTTACTATCTCACATGTACAAGATCTTTTCATGGGACAGAAAACAGAAATGCTGGAGGGGATGAGGGAAAATTGCGACATCAATACACTGCTGGTGGAGTTGTGAACTGATTCAGCCGTTGTGTAGCAAAATTTGGAACTGTGCTAAGAGGAGTATACATAGCAATACCATTTTACTAGATTTGTATAGCAAAAGACATTTAAAAAGACAAAATAAAAGGGCCTATGTTTACACAATTCTTTATACCAGCTCTTTTCTGGTGGCAAAGAATTGGAAATTGAGGGGAGGAGCATCAGTTGGGAAATGGCTGAACCAGTTGTGGCATATGATTTTGATAGAATAGTATTATGCTATGAGAAATGATGATCAGTATGGTCTGAGAAAAACCTAGAAAAGTTTACATGAACTAATGGAAAGAGAAATGAGCAGTACCAGGAGAACCTCACACACATTAAGAACTATCTTATCAGATGATCAATTATGAATGATTTAGCTGTTCTTAGCAGTATAATTATCCATGGCAATGTGTAAGGACTTGGGCTGAAAAATACTATCCACCTGCAGAGAAAGAACTGATGGTGTCTAAATATAGATCAAATCACATATTTTTACCTATCTTTTTCTTGAAGGTTATTTTTGGTCTATGTTTGCTTTTGCCATATGACTAATACAAAAATATGTGTTGCATTACTACAAATATATAACCTATTTCAAACATTTGCCTGCTCAATACGGGGGGAAACGTTGAGAAAAAGGGAGGGAAAGGAGTTGAAACATAAAAATTTTTAAATGAAAGTAAAAATTTGTTTTTACATGATATTAGCAGAAAATAAATTACCTAACAAATATTAAAGTAAAAACAATGACAACCACAGCATAAGTGGACCATCCTAGAGACTCTTTCTATAATGTGAATTTGCCCATTGACGTACAAAAGGGCAGGAGGGGACTGTACTCCAGTGGAAGAGGGGCTGGCAAATGGTTCAAGGACACATGAGGGTTGGGCACAGAGAAGCAAGAGCAGAAGAAGGAACACGTGGCTGGAGGGGCCAGTCACATAAGGGCCCCACTGGAACAGAAAGGAAGAACACATCAACAGGCAGTCACATGGGGGCCAGACATGGAAACATCCAGAAGACAACAGGTGACACATGCTGGGGTCCAGGAAGATACACGCAGGACCCCAAGGTGAAAGGACAAAATACCAAAACACAGGCACCAAACCCTCAGGCAAGGGTGCAGACTGAAACCAAGGTCACCTCACTCGGCACTTAAAGTCGCATGCCAACCCCGAATCCCAAAGTGATGGTAGTTCTACCTCTGCAGGTCTGTTCTCCTCCTTTCACATGCAGGGTGATTTTTCATTTTTTTTCTGGTGGGAGGATGGTATGAGGCCACAGAGCATCAAGCTGAGAGGCAGGAGCAGAACAAGATCCCAGTACATTAAGGTAAAGTTTATATGGCTGTATTTTGGGAACGCAGATTTCTTCCTTATATAAAGTTCAGTTTAGATAATGTGAATTTCCATAAAGCAGCATCTGTCTGGACTCTTTTCTATTCAAATTCACTTGTCTCCAGAGGCCTATCATATCTCAGTTTTCTAAAATTCTGTTACTCTTATTATCTTAATTCTTAATCATTTCATGGTTAGGTTTATCTAGCTCTCAGAGGGAAAAAGTGGGGTCTTCCACTACGGTCTATTTCTTCTTTTACATTTCCTTTCAGAATATGAATGCTATGCCATTTCCCAAATATATGTTAACTCTTGATATTACTTCACTGTCATTTCTTTGAAGAGGCAGTTTCTCTCCTCACCCATTATAATATGGATATTGGTTCTTTGTTTTATCTGAGATCATGATTGCTACCCCTCCATTTTTTACTTCAGCTCAGGTAGAATTGTTTCTGCTCCAGCCTCCTATTTGAATTCTGTGGTTCTCTCTTCGTTTCAAGTTGTGTTTCTTGTTGAAAAAACAAGCATATTGTTGGATACTAGTTTCTCATTAATTTTGATACACACTTTCATATTATGAGTGAGTTCATCTCATTCACAAATTTAGGATTACTAACCGTGCATTACTTTCTGTCCTATTGCATTCTGTTTTTCCTTCTCTGTCTTTTTATCCTACCTGTTCCAATTTCTGATTTACACATGACCACTGTATTATTTTATCAGCCCACAAATTTATTAATACTTTCGTCTCTTTTCCCATTCATTTACTTACATATAGAGTCAGATTTGTATGACCAACTAAATAAGACTATATAGATTCGGCTGTAAACATAAGTACAGATATTTCCTCTTTTTGAACCAATTGAGATGGGACTTAGTTTCAGGCATTGGCCACTCCCCCTACCAATTTCCATGGTAAAAGACTTCCCTGACATACCCATTTTTTGTGAGATCTGTTGTCCCATTCTTTCTCTCGCTCCTGCCTTCTCCCAGGGCATTCATATTTCTCCCCTATCCATTTATTTTATATCATCCAAGCCTAAGTGGTTCACTTCCTATCCCCCTTTCAATGTACAATCCTCATACTTGCTTTAATAATGATACAATTCTTAGAAGATAGCTGTTTCATCTTCCCTGTGAGAAAAGTACACAGTTTAAGCTTATTGAGTCGCTTATGATTTATCCTTCATATTTACCTTTTAAAGCTTCTTTTGAGTCTTGTATTTGAAAGTGATTTTTCCTCTTCACCACTTGTCTTTCCATCAGGAATGCTTCAAAGGCCTCTATCTCATTAAATATTTATTTTTGTCTCTCCATGTGTTTCCCCAGAAAGTAAGCCTGTAGTAAGTGGAATGTTCTCAGAATATGTGTCTTCATACATAAGTATTTCATCCATTGAATGTTTAGAGACTAGATATGATTCTCCCGAAAATAAGCCCATAGTAAGTGGAATGTTTTCTGAAAGACTGTCTCCTTCCACAAGTATCTTTTCCTCTGAGTCTTCAGAGAATTGATGTGCTTCCCCCGAAAGCAAGCCGGTAGTAAGTAGAATGTTCTCAGAATATGTATCTTCACCCATAAGTATTTCATCCTCTGAATGTTTAGAGACTAGATGTGATTCTCCTGAAAGTAAGCCCATAGTAAGTGGAATGTTTTCTGAAAGACTGTCTCCTTCCACAAGTATCTTTTCCTCTGAGTCTTCAGAGAGTAGATGTGCTTCCTCCGAGAGAAAGCCTGTAGTAAGTAGAATATTCTCAGAATATGTATCTTCACACATAAGTATTTCATCCGCTGAATGTTTAGAGACTAGATGTGATTCTCCTGAAAGTAAGCCCATAGTAAGTGGAATGTTTTCTGAGAGACTGTCTCCTTCCACAAGTATCTTTTCCTCTGAGTCTTCAGAGAGTAGATGTGCTTCCCCTGAAAGAAAGCCTGTAGTAAGCAGAATGTTCTCAAAATATGTGTCTTCACCCATAAGTATTTCATCCTCTGAATGTTTAGAGACTAGATGTGAGTCTCCTTAAAGTAAGCCCATAGTAAGTGGAATGTTTTCTGAAAGATTGTCTCCTTCCACAAGTATCTTTACCTCTGAGTCTTCAGAGAGTAGATGTGCTTCCCCCGAAAGAAAGCCTGTAGTAAGTAGAATGTTCTCAGAATATATATCTTCACCCATAAGTATTTCATCCACTGAATGTTTAGAGGCTAGATGTGACTCTCCCAAAAGTAAGCCTGTAGTAAGTGGAATGTTCTCTGAGAGACTGTCTCCTTCCACAAGTATCTTTTCCTCTGAGTCTTCAGAGAGTAGATGTGCTTCCCCCGAAAGTAAGCCTGTAGTTAGTAGAAT
>CM053602.1:59893903-59923730 GCA_028646575.1 Pseudocheirus occidentalis | reverse complement strand
GTAGTAAGTGGAATGTTCTCTGAGAGACTGTCTCCTTCCACAAGTATCTTTTCCTCTGAGTCTTCAGAGAGTAGATGTGCTTCCCCCGAAAGTAAGCCTGTAGTTAGTAGAATGAGTGATTTTCTTTCCTAAAACAAAAAAAAATACTACTTGTCACATGGTATGGCTCTCAGGGAGGACGACAGGGAGGTACACATGGGATGCCATGATGTAAGATACAGAAAATATCAATGAAAACTATTTTAATGAGGTCCAAGAACTAAAGGGTATGCATGGGGAGGTAGGAAGGTGAAAGAAAGGGGCTTTGGATGTGCAGAGTTTTTCCTTCCACCTGTGCAGGCTCAGGATCAGGGCCTGGCTTGAGACCTAGAGTGCTGAGAAAGGAGCCTTTGGGGGCGCTGCCCATTTATCCCTGTGTCTGGCACCTGAGTGCCTATCTTCTTTCCGTCTTGCCTCATGTTCCATGTGTCTTTCCTTTTGCGATATGTCGCCTGTTGTTTTCTGTGTGTGGCTATTCCATGTGTCTGTTCCCTGCATGTTCTTCCTCTCCCTTCTGGCCAGGAATTCATGTGGCTGGCTGACACACCAGCCTGATGCTCTTCCTGCTCTGGCTTCTGTCCACAGACCCCATGTGTCCTTCAACTATCTCCTGGGTCCTCCTTTCACAGGCATGTTACCCCTTGAGTGCCTACCTCCTTCCCTGGTAGGCAGGTCTGGGCAAATTCACATTGCTCTAGAATTGTTCTATTTACATTTTTCCCAAGGGTCCACTTATGCAAAACAATAACTGCCTTTAGGTATAAAAATATAAACAAGCTTCACCAATGGAAAGGAGTTTAGCAGAAATGTGATAGAACCACATGAATTAGATGGGATATTTGAAATAATTAAGTGATAACTGATGAAAATAATTAAGAGATATCAGTATAATCATTAATAATTACTCTAACTTGGACCTACAACTCACTAATCCATTCTAGAGTCATAGATTAAGCTCCTACCCTGTACTGGGCACACAGAGAGAGACAGGTGTCCTATTGAAGCCATCAACAAGAATTTAAGTACCTCCTTCAGAGCAGGCATAGTGCTAGGTTCTACAGATGCAAACACAGTGAGAGACACAGTACTTAACCACTAGAAGCTCACGTTCTAATGAGCCAAATAATACATCAAATGATACATAGAATAAAGACAAATAAAGACAACGTACAAGGCAGTCTGTGAGTCAGGCCACGACAAGATAGAATCCAGAGAGGCTTCATGAAATAAGGTGATGTTTTGTTGACTGTCAGTCTCTAGTCCATACATGGGAAGATTATGGTCCAGGATTTCTCCCAAGCCAGCTCCCCGTGAAGCCTATCTTATGTTTTAAGATGGGCCCACTATCTCTTCCTGACTTGCAAGAGTTTAGGACGTGATAACCAAGCAGTAAAGCAGACATAGATGCATGCAAGGCAACAAGGACGTGAAAACATACAGATTTACCTTAGTGAACAAGGACTTTAAAACATACAGATGTGCCTAAAGGAACAATGACATTAAACATTTTCTCATCGGAACTCAAGACATGATTGCTTTACATTCATTATTTAAACCCTTATCTCTGATCAATAAATGGGAACTGTTATGACAGATTCTACCTGGCTCATGGGGACAAGAAAAAGTTCCAGAGAGATGAATGGCCTCCAGTGACTCTGGAGAACATAAGTAAACGTAGGAGGGAAAGTCAGATTTTCTCTTAAGTTAATATCATACAGAGGGTAACTCACCAGGCTAATGGGAGTATGGCATAGACATGACTAGAAAATAGAAACAAGCAAAGATTTGCCCAATCTGAGAAAAAAAAGGTTTCAGGACAAAAAGGGACAAGTACAAAGCTAAAGCAGAGACTGAGAATGTTAGCTAACACTGTTAAAAAGAAAAGTAAAAGAATTACTTATCATTAGCCATTGATTATCAGAATTCTTGGAATGTGTAGAGGAGAAGGGTATGGTCGATTTGGTAAAAGGGGATACAGCAGGGAGACCGAGGAGTAAGAGGCTTATAAAGGATGGGCTCGCTCCAGCATTTCCCCATTTCTGCCTTTTTTCTATGGAATATATTAACGATATATTTAACATCAGAAACGAAAGATCTAGAGGTGGGTAGACCCATGCATGGTGATCCAGCTGTCTTTCTAGGAAACAGGTAAAAAGAAAATGATCAAGTAAGTTTTACCTAGGACCAAGCATAATATCTGTTCTCTGCAAACGATCTTTAATGATTTCTAAATGCAGTCTTCCTGTCATTTTTGGTCTGTTTTGGTTTTGTGTCTCTGTGTGAAAGAGAGGGAATGTAAGTAATCTGACACCCTGAAAAGTTTAATATGCAGCTGGACTGTTGGACTTTTCCTTGGAGTGCTCTTATCTCTTTCCCTCCCTTTTCTCTCCCCCCCCCCTTCACTGTGAGCATGCAGCAGTTGGCTGAGGAGAGAGAAAGAGAGGGGAAATGATTTTATTTTATAGATTATATGATAGTAATAGCAAGTCATAAAGTATAGAAAGAAGTATCAGGCACAAACTACTTGCACTGTAAAGCATGAACAGAAATTTTAAGATTTTAAAGGTTTGAAAATCTCCTTCTTCCCTTCACAACTCTGACCAAGTTGAATGAGAAGGTGATAAGTGAATTATTTTTCCCTTCAGATCCCAGAGGCATACAAACAAGCATTTCACCATTTCCTGCTTCACTTAGACAAAAATTTTATGTACCAGAATGCAACTGTAAGTCAATTGAATTCATGTGAAAAGTAAAAAGTGTCACTCCTAATTTGATGCTAAAGATAACTCAGAATTTATCATACTATTTGGCAATTAGGAAAATTGGGATATTTTCTAAGATTTGATAAGAAACATGAGATTTTTTTGGGTTCTTTACTATCTGAGAGTACTGGGAGAGTCATCACACCCACATCACTTTTGCTGGAGGTGTCAAAGCTATCCCTTCTAAAGAAGTTTTTAAGGAGTGGATATGTAAACACAGCTTACTAGAGTCAAAGTTTAATCTGCTGAAAATATTTTACAAAAATTCATTGAATGCTCTCAGGTCATATTAGAATAAAACAGAGAGGTCTGAAGATTAATAGGGATTTTAAGTTACCGCCCCCAATCTGGCAAAAGGGAGGAAGCATACTATATTTATCAAGGACTCCCCTAGCAACAGTCCTGGGGTACTCTAACCCCACTCCTGTAGACAAGCAGATGAACCACTCCATTCAAAACTCCTAAATACACAATCAAACTCTGCAGCTGTTAGGAGAGGAGAACAAAATTCTCTGCACTCCTATAAGCCCAATGTTCTGTCAATCGTTTTTTGCAAGACATGATTTGGAAATACAATTAAAGTCATGTTGTCATTGTGCTGTTGTGGTCATTTTAACCTGCCGCAAAATTCTCTCATTTAAAATGTGAGGGATCATTGTAAGGCAGAAATAGTGTGAGATAAAGCAAATTTCTAGTCTTAATTTTGTTGAAACAAAATGAAAGAGGGAAAGTTAGTGTAAAAAAACAGTTATGTCATTTAACATCTTACCACGCTGATGTATGCCGTAGAGAAAACCACGTATTTACACTTTTACTTGTAGTTAGAAAGGAGGTTATAGCAAAAACAATTTGGATATCACTTATGGAAATTATGACCTATATTACTTTACTGTTTTAATACTAAAACCTAAAGTGATTGATTGATTGCATAATATGCAAAGGAGGAGTCTTGGTGAACATTTTGTTTGTCTTAAATCTGCTCATTCAGACCATTCCTCCTGCATGTATGAGGTTTGATCAAGCAAGGGCATCATCACCAGCCCCTCCCTTAAGTCCATCTCAGTTCTCCTTATTTTGTAAACTTCCCAAGTAATTCTCTCTAGAGGTAAGGTCATTCAACCTGAGAAAAGAGCTTGTTTTAGTTATGTAGTTCCTAACCAATGAATCTAACTTCCTAAAAAAGTTGCAAAATTTTAAGAAATATTTCTAACTATTGTCTTTTACACCAGGACAAGTTTAAATTTTAGAGATAAAAATGCTAAACGAAATCCTTTAATGTATGAGGGACCTAGTAAATCTTTCTTGTGTATTACAGCTCCATTGTAATTGGATATGAGTTCTGATTGGTAAAAAATTGCTACTTCAAGTAAAAAGCATGTAAGACTATATTTAAATCGCATATTGTTATGTCTTCTTCATACAGCAAATTTCTATGATCAGAATAATTAGTCAGTAAAAGACAGGCATTGTTTCATGTCAGTTTTATGGGAAATCTAATATATTTTATCTAGAATTAGAATAGATACAGAAATTTATATTAACTCTTTAACCTCATTTTCTGATACTCCCATTGTTTAGAGGGATTCTGATACTAATAGCTTTGATAAGTACTGTGACCAGCTTCTTAATTGCTGACAATATAAAGAGACAATTACTATACCATTTTTGACTAAAAAACATTGCAATATCTAAGAATTCTACAATAATATGGTAATATTTATCTTGAGAATTCGTATTACTTAGGGGTATTTTTACACTAATTTGGTGTAAATGAATCTCTGTCTTGAATGACTTTTTTTGTCTTTATGAAAAAACAGAGGTATCATTTATTGATCATTAATGTATTTTAAAACTCTTTTAAAAAAGGGAACATATTTTCAAAATTTCTTTTTGATTCCTGGTATGATTTTAAGGAAGCCTACTAAAACTTTCATTTCAAAGACAATCTATAGTGAAGTAAAAGTAAAGTAGAACAGATTTTGCTGCTTTGATTTAAATGTATAGTCACTGCATGGCCAAAGCAAAAGTTAGGTCTGAACTTATTATAGGTAATAAGAATCAATTTCTGAAATATCTCTTTCTTCCACAATGAATATAATCAGAGGATAAACAAGCTTTGTGAAACAATGGTGTAAGTCTACTACTCGCTTGTAAGGTTCTGTTCAGGAACTTCATTTGTCTATCAGCTTCCTGGATGTGCAAGTTACTGCATTAATTCTAATAACAACAAACTTATTAATATTCTTTTTACTTCCGCCCACTTGATGTACTTTTCAGTGTAGGTATGATATCAGTGTAAAACGATTTTTTTTTCTTTTTCCCTTAATACTGTGTCAAACAACAAATATTCAGCGTATGTGTGCCGACATGGGGATACTGCTAAACACACACAGTATAAGATCCTTTTAACTTTTTTTCTAAGATTACAAACTCTCATAAGATTGAGGTCACAACCTGTTCCTGGACCTCTTTATGAAAATAATCCAAGGTTTTCTAATGCTTTTTTTCTAAAATATTCATAGAGGTATATTATCTCACTCTTACTTTCCTTAAAATGCACATACTCTATGTAAACAATCCCATGTTACAAAGGAACAAGCTAGACAGATTATTAAAAACTGCCTTCAGTGTGTTATGTATGGGATTCCTCCAGCTTCCCTTTACACAAGGAAAGCAGTATAAAATGTAATTAATCATATATCAAATTCTTTTGTTTCAATGGGCATTCCAAAACAATTGAAAGATGCTAATTTCCCTGCACACCTGGCAAATTATTGCACTCTTTCTGTGATCACTTTCCAATGATATTCATTGCAGGCATAACCCTTATAATCTTGATGAGCAGAAGAAAGATATTAAACCTACTTACAATATAAAAAGGGACTCGTTCCAATACACCATGAAGGCAATTAGCTACTGCTTTATACAGCCTCCCTAAAGCAATGCTTCACAGTTATTTTGCTCAATCATATGCCAGGAAAACTGACAATATTTGAAACAGGTGAAATATTATGGAAACCTAAATAGACCATGTTAACAGAAGAGGAAACAGAATACGTAATAAGCTTATTTTAAAAGAAATAAATTGAAGAAGGCATGAATGAGTTCAGGAAACCTTTTCAGAATCAGGTGAATTTCAAGGGGAATTCTACTAAACATTAAAAGAACATTTCATCCCAATAATATATAAACTATTTAAAACAGTAAAAAAATGAAGGAGTCCCATCAAATTCCTTTTATGGCACAAATACACTTTTGAAACCTAAACAACAGTGTAGCGATATACAACAATTAGTACATTGTTGGTGGAGCTGTGATTTGACACATCCATTTTGGAATGTACTTTGTAATAATTCAAAGAAGGTTAGAAAAATGTCTAAAGCTTTTAAAATAAAAATTCCATTACACCCCAGTGAAGCCATTAAGAAGAAAAAAGTTCCCATACATTTCAAATACTTACAGTAGCACTTTTTGTGACAACTATGAATAGGAAACAAAGTAGATACTCATCAACTGGGGAGGTAGACAAAACACGGACCACGGAAGGCATGGAATGCAGCTACCATGGGGTAAGAAATGATATGTATGCATACAGAGAAGAATGGAAAGATCTTTGTGAAATGATTCAAAGTGAATCAAACAGAGGCAAAAAAATAGCATAAGTACACAGTAACTACAACAATTTAAATAGAAAGAATAACAGACCAATTTAAAAGTACCTGTAATAAACTGGGGAAGATCAAGTGGGCCTGAAAAGTAAACCTGAGAAGACCCCATCATCCTACCTCACCCCGGAGGTGAGATGTTCACAAGGGTCTGCACACCTTTTCCTGAACTCATCAGTCAGCTCTGCGGGCTTTTCTTTTCCTCCCTAAACATGAAATATGATTTGTTACATGACTTGGCTCTCAAGGATCGGGAGAGTGAGGGATGCATGCATACTCTGGTGATGAAAGAAACAGATAACATCCATAAAATGTTTAAAAAGAGGACACGTATCACCAGGGAAATATTGCAGGGAAGGAGAAAGAATGAAATGGGTTTGGGGTTAAAAATGATCAGGAGCAGGTCCATACTATATTACAAATCTGTGATTGGGAAAACAGTTATTGTTCTTTCATCATGTCTGACATTTCCTTACCCCATTGGAGGTTTTCTTGCCAAAGATACTGGAGTGGTTTGCCATTTCCTTCTGCAGCTCATTTGTCAGATGAGGAACTGAGGGAAACACAGTTAAGGGGCATGCTGAAGGCCACACAGCTACTTAAGTGAATAAGGCCAGAATTCAAGTCAAGAAGATGAGTTTTCCTGACTTCAGGCCATGAAGAATATGTAGATGCTCAGAAAACCACTTCAACTTGTTAAAAACTGAGAGAACAATGCAAAAGATTAGGTATGCAATATATGTTAATAAGGAAACAAATAAAATAAAATATTGTTGAATAAATCCAGAGACAACACTTGGGGAAGGCGGGTGGTGGTGAGGACACACTATCTGATTTTACAAACCTGACTGAATAAGGCAAATGGGGTTTGCCAGAAATGTGACATGTCATCAACACTTCTCCCCATCAACTAAATTAAATTACAAATAGATATGTGAATTTGGTGTGAAAAGGGAACTAACAGCAAGTTAGAGGAACAAGGAGAGAACTACTTTTCACAGAGATTTACAGAGCAAGAGGTTAGGACAGAACAAACAACAGAGAGAATCACAGAAAGTAAAATGGTTGACTCTGCTTCTGTAAAGTGGAAATGTTTTTGAACAAACAGACAGAATGCAATTACAGTAAGAAGGGCAACAGTTAAGTGAGAAAAAGCATCTCTGCAATAAAGTTCTCCAGTGTTGGTGGCATATGCAAAATAGAGAAGAAACTGATTCCAACTTCCAAGATTAAGGGACATTCTCCAGTAGGGTAAAGGATATGAACAGGAAGACTTCAAAGGAAGAAATCCAGCCTATTCACAGCCCTATGAGAAAATGTTCCAAATCCCGCACAATGAGAGAAATTCACATTAACACAAGTCTCTTCTTTCACAGAGATCCCCAGGTTCAGGGACAGGCCGGTCTTTCTCTTCAACAGCAAGGTAGGTAGAAATGCCCCTTTTCGCTGGGTCTGATGACACCTAAACAAAAAATAAAGTTGTGACTAATTTAAATGACGGTAAAAGACAGAGATGAAAGGGAGAAGAGGAGGGGAAGACTTCATAGACTGCCTCCACTCTTCCCAGAGTGAAGTCCAAGACAAGGATTGGAGGGGGGGAAGAATAAAAGGCAAAAATGTAGACCAGAGGAGGGGAGGCAGAGAGCGCCCCCAAACGCTTCTCCCTGCTGGTCTCCACCAAACCCAGCCCACCTAAAGACCCCCAGGCCCCAGACTTCCAGACAAAGGCCTAGGAGGACAGGAAGCCCCAGGCAGGAGTAGCAGGCATACACAAGTTCAGCCTGGAACACACACACACACACACACACACACACACACACACACACGCAATGATCCCACCTACAAGCCCAGCAGGCATAAACAAAGATATTGACAATACCAGGAAATTTCACCCACCATTACAGACATCCTCCCAGGCACTAAGGAAAGCCACTCGCGGCGGGCGGGGGCAGGGGGGGGGCTCAGCTTTATGAAAAGTTTGGAGAATATAAGAGAAGAAAAGGAGAAGAAGAAAGGGGCTGATGCAGGAGAAGGGAGAGAGCACTGACCTCATCCATGGCCACTTAGACACTATCAGGACCGTGAGATCAGTCTGGAAGTTGGGGAGAAAATGAGGGTAATGGAAGGGACAGGTGTGGTGGGGTGTGGAGGGGAAGAGGAAGGAAAGCGGGTGAAGGGCAGGCAGACCTCCCCCTGCTGGCCCCACTCACATCCTTCTCCAGACAAAGATTTTACCTTAATGAAGGTAGTAGGGGGCGGGTACTGTGATGTCACTGAAGGGAGGGGCTAGTCTCCTCCAGAATAGAGGGGGGAAAGAGGAGGGAGGGGAGGGGCCCTCTGACATCATGCTCAGAGCAGTGCAGAGCCCCCACCCCAGGCATTTCTCTCAGCCCCCATCAGCCAAAATGCCTAGGGGCAGAGTCTGCAGGTGCATCTTCCACCTGGATATGGGCCTGGAGCTGACCAGGGTCTCAGGTTCCAGAGGGCAGGATGCTTGGGCAGTGAAGGGAGCCAGAAGCTGAGCTCAGTTTAGCATTGTAGAGGGGCTGCACCGTTATGGAAACTGGAAGGGAGGAGACAAACAGGGGATGGAGGAGTCCGAGGAAGGGTTGTCCCTGGCTCTACAAAAGTGAACAAAGAGCATAGAAGCTGCTGCCGCTTCTGTAAATCGCCAGCCCTTGAATGGGACTTGGATTCCTCATAACCCGCAGATCAGAGGAGAAAAGGGGGGGGTAGGGTCTGAGGAAGGGGCGGGGCTTATCTTCCTTTCTCCTGGCAGGAGACAAAGATCAAGGACAGCAGGGAGAGACCGGGGTGGGGGAGCCCCCAGAGAGGCAGCGCCTCTGCCAGCTCTCTTGATGTGTGGGGACCCTGGTCTAAATCCTTTGTACTATTAGTCTTCCAGGGCCTGGACAAGATGAAGCCACACCCTCCTTTCTGGCTCAGTGTCCTCTACCAAGGGCTTAATAAATTTCTTTCTCTAGGTATTTCAGATTTGGGTCTGTGTTCTCTATAACAGCAACCTCTCTACCACTACTGAATTGGCCTTGTGGAGAGACACCTCTAATTGGAGTCACAAGACCTAGACAAGGGGTGGGGAACCTGCGGTCTCGAGGTCATATGTGGCCCTCTAGATCCTCAAGGCTGGTCCTTTTCATCCAAATTTCACAGAACAAATTTGTTTCCCACTCCTTTCCTAGGCTGTCTCCTCTGTCTTCAGCCCCAAGGCCCTGCCAAGGATGGGAGAACAAACGGATGGAAAAATTCACCTGAGGAGAGGGAGGGAGGGAGTATCCCCAAAGGCTTCTCCCTCTTGGCCTCCACCCCACCCCATGATCCACAAGCCCTAGACCTCCACGCAAAGGGCTGAGCAGGCAGGAAGCCCCAGGCAGAAGCAGGCACACATGTGTACACACACTTACACATATGATCTTATTTACACAGACGGCACATGCAGAAACAAAGGTATCAGTGCTCCCACCCACCCACCCCATTGCCCATGCAGGCCCCTCGGCAATAAAACCAGACAATTTTCGGGGGAGGGGCAGGTTCAGGAGAAGATGGAAGAGGAAAGAGAATATAAAGGGAGATGCGGAGGGGTGGCAGGGGTGCCGGGGCAGAACGGGGCCTTACCTCATACGCACCCACCTAGAAAAGAGTAGGATCTTCGCGGTTCCTGGAGAGAGGGAGGGGTGTGGTGGGGGAGGAAGTTAGGGCCTGGCAGATCTGCAGCTGCTCACAGCCCCCTCCTCACCTCTGACTCAGGCGAAAAGGGAACTCAATCGTCGTCCTCCTGCTCAACCTCTTCCTCCATGCAGTCATCCTCATCCTTCTCATTGCCATTCTTC
This sequence comes from Pseudocheirus occidentalis, assembly GCA_028646575.1. Lineage (NCBI taxonomy): Eukaryota > Metazoa > Chordata > Mammalia > Diprotodontia > Pseudocheiridae > Pseudocheirus > Pseudocheirus occidentalis. The sequence continues at coordinate 59,913,416 of CM053602.1, read as the reverse complement.
TCCTAATCCTCCTCAGACAAAGAGGGTTAGGTTGTGAGGGGCCAGTGCATTGACGTCACCGTCAGGGCCGGATCAGTCTCCACCCAGAGCAGAGGGAGGAGTGCAAAGAGAGGGGAGGGGGCTCTGTGATGGTAGGCCCAGAACAGGGGGAGATGTGCTCCCAATCATTTCTTTCAACTCCCATCACCCAAGGCCTGAAAGGCATCCCTCACTTGGAGGAGGGCCTGGGGCTGAGCCAGGTCCCAAGTTCCTGAGGGGAGGCTGCTGGGGCTGGGTGGCATGGGGTGGGACATCTGACGTCAACCTGGGATTGTTGGAGGTAACCCCTTTATGGAAAACTGGGAGGTAGAAAGCAGAGAGGCAGAGGGGATGTCCTGGCCCTCCACATAAGGGAATGTATCTGCAGCAGCAGCAGCAGACCACCAGCCCCTAAATGGGACTTACATGGCACGGGCTGGTCTCAGTCTCCTTTCTTTCGGCATAAGATCACAAAATCAGGCCTGGGTCTGGGAGGGACATGGAGGCACCCAGGCATGCACACATATCTGTTTCTGACTCCCCACCCCCTTGGAGGAAACTGGGGGAGACTGCTGATGAGTAACTCTACCCTCCAGTGTAGCTGAGCTGAAGCAAAGGGGTTCCCCCCAGAATCCACAGTGTTGCCCTACCCATGATGAGCTTCACCCAGGGAACTCAGAGCTCCTGAAGGGGCCCAGGCATCTTTCCAGGAATCCTAGAAGCTGAAAAGAGGGCTCTTGATCAGACAGCTGTAGTGATGGGGATTGGACACCTAATGGTTTTGGGGGACTCCCAGAGAAAGGAAATCTCTCCATTGACACCTTTTCTTCCTGCAGTTTGTAGTCAGGGAAACTCACCTAGAGCATGGACACCTTAGGTGACTAAACCACTACAAGAAATACAGATAGTAGGTGGTAGAATGCAGAGGGTCAGCCCTGCCATGAGAAACAATGAGGATGTCATAGGATTACGAAGAAGGGGAGTCCAAGGAAATAAGCCAGCATCTAAGGCCAGAGGCCATGTGCCAGGCAAAGTCTTAACGTAGTCCACTGAAAAGGACAAAACTTAGAGGAAATGTGTACAAGAAAATGGCTAGTCTTTTTTTTTTGGAGGGCAGTTGGGGTTAAGTGACTTGCCCAAGGTCACACGGCTGGTTTTTGTGTTAAGTGTCTGATGTCGGATTTGAACTCAGGTCCTCCTGACTCCAGGGCCGGTGCTCTATTCACTGCGCCACCGAGCCGCCCCTGAAAATGGCTAGTCTTAAGTGGGAAGAATATTTGTTAAATAACTAACCAATTTTGGCCAACTCTACCAGGGTCAAATCAAGATAGCCCAAGCATCAGGTAAAAGAGAAATTACCCTTGGTGTACACAAAAATAAGACATGAAGGATGACTAGATGTAGTCTTTCTACCAGTCATAGTCCTGGGATCCAATCTGGAGTACATAGTCTGCTGTTCTTGCAGCTGGACCATGGCCTCCATCCTGAACAAAGTCCATCCTTTAAGTGTCTTTGAGTGCCCTTCCTTCATGCAGCCAAATGGGCCCAGGATGATAGACTTAACTCTCCAGCTGAAAGAAACCTCAGCATCCAACCCTCTTCTGCTACAGAGTAAAATGAAACCCAGGGAGGTCAAGAGCCTGCCCCAAATCACAGTTAGGCTGAGACAGAGAGTTGGAAGGGACCTAGTAGTCAAATTAGTTAAACCTTCTCATTTTACAGAGGAAAAAGCTGAACTGCAGAGTGACATGAAGGGTGTGATGATTTTCATATTAAACAATATAAGATATGTAATGAATACACTAATAAATTAGCTTTTTCAGAATTGCCTCTTCTGGCTTGCAAGTCAGAAGCTTGTAGTATAGCATGAAATGATCAAGAACGTGAAAAAGCTCTCACAGTCACTGCATTATTGTGTCTTTGGACCTTAAGGGAAGTGAATTAAATATGGTAGAAGTTGTTCCCATCACAGAATGACGGTCCTGTGACCCACCAAGTAACAACACCCCAAGGACCTGAAACAATTCTGTTCCCACAGCAACCCAGGACAGCCATATTGTGGACTGGTGGGCTTGTGTTGGGTAACCATCCAGGCCTCGCAAACAGCTGGTTGGATTTCACCTTCACCACCTCCCTTCGCACTTGTAATTTATGTATATAACCTCTGCCTTCACTATAGTAAGGTTGAATTGTGATCAGGAGAATTTCCAACTTGCAAATCTGTTCTTCAAAATGAAACTAATTAATTACACCCCTACTTGTTTATTAGCACTCCTGTCTTTAGGCTAGCTTTCTGCTGCTCTGAGAATTCCCAGGTTAGAGACTGACTCAGTCAAATTCTGTTAACAGTGGTGATGGGAGTTGTCTGAGGTCACCTAGTTAGTAAGTGTCCACTGTTAAGTAGGATGTGAACCCACATTTTCCTGACTCTGAAGTGAGTTTTGTGTCCATTAGATTCTGCTGGCTCTTATCCTCTCATCTAGCTAGTGTACCCTCTTCTCTCTATATGTTCTAAGATTAGATGTGTGAGGGGTAAGTTTCTTTTTTAAATGACAAAGGAAAAGTCCTTTCCAAAAGCTATCCAGTTTCACTTCATGAACATTCAATAGCCACTTTTTGGCCTGAATTCAAAATGTTGGTGGAATTCCTGTCTACATCCTATGCTTTCTCTAATGTGAGAAGTCTTTATTCTAGCTTGACCTTTTGCTAAAATGAGTTATCAAGGATTTACACAATAGCTTAGATTAGATATGATATCAACAGATATAAAAACTGTAACTTCAACACCAAAGACAATGGACAGCTTCCCAAATATCCTCTCAGGTAACAACCAAATCTAATCATGCATCAGAGGGGTGCCCATGGGGACATGGAACACAACCACCTCGGGCAGCTAGGTGATGCTGTGGCTACAGTGCTGGGCCTGGAGTCATGAAGACTCTTCTTCCTGAATTAAAATCTTACCTCAGACACTTCTTAGATCTGTTATTCTGGTCATCTTTCTCTCTCTTAAAAAAATTATTTACTTTTAGTTTACACCATTCCACAGTCCCTTGACTTTCAAATTTTCTCCCCTTCCTTCTCCCTTCCCTGTGCCCCTCAGTTGCAGCATGCAATCAAATACAGGATCTCCAAATACCTTTGCATTAAACAATAGTCAGGTTGTAAAGAAGGATTACAGACAATGAAATGAACAACAGGAAAGAGGAAACAAAAGAAAACAAGGAAAAGAAAGAGCAAGTCATTTCTTTCAATCTATGTTCAAACTGTGTAGTTCTTTCTCTGATTGTGGATACTCTTTCCATCATGAATCTTTTGGAGTTGTCTTATACCCTTTCATTGCTGAGAAGAGACCAGTCTATCAAAGTTAGTCATCACACATATGTTGTATCTGTTACTCTCTACACATTTCTCTCGCTTTTGCTTTTGGCACCTTTCTCTTGATATTTTCATCTCTTTAAGTTTTTTGATATTAATTTCTCCAGGATCTCCTTTTAATTGGTCAACAAACATTTTTTTAATGTCTGCTAGCCTCTAGGCCATTAAATTTATTTCTTTTTATTCCATAAAAATACAAAAACATTTTTATTTCAAATATTGCAAATACTGATATGACCCATATGAACAAAAGCTTTTTGGGGTCCTTGATACTTTTTTCCTTTTTAGATTGTTTTGTCTTTATTAATTTTGTGGTTTACATTTAATTTATGAGCTTCAGTTCCACAATTCCTTGAGTTTCAAAATTTCTCCCCCTTCCTCTCCTTCTGCCCCCCCACCCCCAACCCTCCACCCCTGGTGGAATGCGGTCTAGTATAGGATCTGCAAATACTTTCACTTTTGTCATTAGTCAGGTTATAAAGAAGGATTGTAAAGGATGGAATGGACAGTGGGAAAGAGAGAATGATACCAAACAAGAAAAAGAAAGAGAGCAGGTAGTTTACTTCAACCTGAGTTCAAACTTGTTCTTTCTAATTCTTTCTCTGATGTAAAAGTCTCTCCATCATGAGTCTTTTGGAGTTGTCTCATAACTGTATTGCTGACATGAAAACAAACATTTTTAATTGGTCAACAAACATTTATCAAGTTCCTCTGTGTCAGGGAGTATATCAAACACTGGAAATAGAAAGAAAGGCAAAAGACAGTACATGTCCCCAAGCACCTCTGCATGGTCACTCCTCCTCAGTATCCATACAGTGATCTTCATCCAGGTCATGCCTGGTAACCATGGCTGTCCCACTGGGGTCTATCCTTGGCTGCCTTCCCTTCCATCTTGATTGGTCAGTTGGTTGTTATCCTTCATTCTCCAGAAGGACCAAAATGATATCACTATGCTGTAGTTAAACTGTAATGTGGCCGACTGTTGCTGATCAGACCAATACAATCTTGGAATGTTCTACCCCAGGGGGGAACAAAGAGTCCATGTGAACATTTGACGTGAATTCTCTGAACTGGCACATCTTAGCTTTCTTTTGAACTGTTTCGTTTCTGCTCAGCTCAGAGTATGGCCCCTTCTCTGAGGTGTGCACACCATAATGAACGGTCCTGTGCCAGTGTCTCCCATGTCACAATCAATTCAAAAGGTCTTAAGAGAGACTTTCAGAGGGTCCCTATATCACTTTTTCTGACCACCATGTAAATGCCTACCCAGTATGAGTTCTCCAGAAACTAGTCTTTTTGGTAAGTATTTATCTTGCATTTAAATAATGAGGTAATCCAGTCAGGTCAGAGTTGTGCTCTCTGAAGTAGAGTTTGTATGTTTGTCACTTCAGTTTGAGAAATGACCTCAGCGTCTGCTATCTTATCATTACAATACTAATCGAAGTAATCTTATCCATAGCATTCAAAACTTCTCCATTTTGTGTAACCAATGGTTCCACTTATTGATGGTGTGGTGCTGGGTGATGCAGCACCTCTGTTTTCTTGGTGTTAATTGTGAGGCCAAAATTAGCACAGGGAAAAGGAAGAGATCCATACTTTGATATAACTCAGTTTCAGGGGCTGCTTTGAGTGCACAATCATCTGCAAATGGAAAATCATGCACCAACACTCCTTCCACTTTAGTTTTGCCTTGTAGCCTTTTCAATTTGAAGAATTTACCAGCAGTGGGATATGATGCTGTGTTTGTCCTCACTTTTGGCATTTGACAACATGGCTGAAAACGTACTAAAAAGCTTGGGAGGAAGCATACAGTCTTGTTTCACTCTGTTGGCAACTGGCAAAGCATGAGAGCACTGTCCATTTTCCAGAACTGTGGGCACCAAGCCATCATGAAATTGATGGGCAACGCTGATGAACTTCCCCAACTCATCCAAATTTTAACTTAATTTCTCATAAGCCATCAGGACTAACAGTATCAAAGGCCTTGATCTGATCTACAAACACTGAATACCGACCCCTCTTTTGCTCCTGTCATTCCTGCTAGATTTCGTAGGCAGCAAACACCATATCCCTCAGCCCTTTCTAAAGTCACACTGGTTACCTGGTAAGTGACTTTCTTGCAAGGAAAAGATGAGCCTATTTAGAAGAATCCTGGCAAGAATATGGGTAAGGAAGAGACCCTCTTCCCTGCTATCATCAAAGTAATATCTATTTCCTGTACTTTTATAGAAATGGATAATGGAAGCATTTTTGAACTCTTATAAGATTTCCTCCTCTTGGGTTGACCTCATGGCCCAGAAAATTTCGTTGAGCTTTTGTATCAGCAATAGACTTGTTGCCTTGTAAATCTAAGGTGAAATAGAATCAGCACCACATGCTTTGTCACAAAAAAGTAGCTTGTGCTGGATTATAAACTTCCTTGTTACCCTGATGAGGTCAGAGTAGGGAGCACTGATTCTGATTTGAAAGAAATCAGTAAGACCTTCTCTTTAGCCAATGGGAGCTTTATTAACACAAAACCATGGGGGCCTGAGACTTACCAAGGAGTTAAACAAAGGCCCTGATAGAGGACTAGGACCAGACTTATATAGCCAGAAAGCTACATAGACTTTAGGATAGTGATGTAAGTTTTAGGATTTCTAAAGTGGGTTGAAGATTTAGGAGCAAGATAAGTCTTGTAAGATAAGGACAGGGGATGAGGAAGATGAATGACACAAGATAAGGGGGCAAGGAAATCTTTATGACAGGATGGGAGGAGACAAATAATTTTAGGATAAGGTTACTTTTAAGGTCAAGGTAAGTCTTGCAAGATAGGGGTACAGGCTGAGGACAAGGAATTTATGGCACAGTATGGGAGGAGACAAAGAATTTAGGATAAGGTGAAGTTTTCTGTGGTATTTCACGATAAGAGGAGACTTTAGAATGCATGGGAATGAGCAACTCAAACTTTAGGGGACCTCTGTATTTTAGGGAGCCCTTGGAGGTTAAACCAGGGAAAGGGAAACAGCCTTTATGGCGCCTTTGTATCCACATCAACCCCCCCATGCTAAGTCATAAAACTTCCCCTGTGTCCTTTATCTTGTGTCATCCATCTTCCTTATTTTGTGCCTAAATCTCAAAACCCCATGAGAAGACCTAAAATTACATCATCATCTTACAGGATGTGTATAGAAGGAAAAAAAGTTTGTATAAAGTGTTCCTGCTATGCCATTTAAAGGCCTTTGCTGAGAAAGGAAATCTATTAGCTGATTGTGAAGGGGAAACACAGGAGAGAGAGTTCTTCATTGAGTGTAAGTACCCTGGGAGTAGTATCCCCAGATATTTGTGTTAATAAATCTCCTTTGGCTTAAGAGAAGGTCTGATTGAGTTCTTTCAAAAAAACGTCTGAACCATCAGCTCTTCGAACTTTGAAAGCAGACAGGGCAGTGTTCCAAATTGCTCTACAGAGCGGTTGAATAAGTTCACAACACTACCAACAGTGCATTAATGCCCCTTATTCCCCAATACCCCCTCCACCATTTGTCTTTGTCCTTTTCTGTCCTATTAAATAACCAATCTAATACAGGTGAGGTAGTACCTCAGAGTTGTTTTAATTTGCATTTCTTCAATCAATAGTGAGTTTGAGCATTTTTTCTTATGGCTATAGACAGTTTTGATTACTTCATCAGAAAACTGTTCATATCTTTTGATCCTTTATCAATTGGGGAATGGCTCTTATTTTTCTTAATTTAACAGAGTTCTCTATATATTTGAGAAATAAGGCCTTTATCACAAATCTTCCTTCAAAAATATTTTTCTCAGTTACTCTTGGTAAGTGTATTTGCCTCTAACCTTTTCTCTCCTTTTTATTCTCTTCTCTCTGCCCTTTCACCATGTCCCTCCTCAAAAGTCTTTTGCTTCAGATTGCTCCCTACCACAATCTGCCATCTCCTCTATCACTGTTTCCTTTTCTTATCCTCTTCCTCTCCTACTTTCCTGTAGGGTAAGATAGATTTCTGTACCCAATTAAGTATTTATGATATCACCTCTCTGAGCCAATTCTGATGTGAGTAAGGTTTACTCACTTCCCCTGATCTCCCCCCTTCTCTATTGTAAAAGCCTTTTCTTCCCCATTTTATGTGAAATACTTTTCTCCATTCTACTCCTCCCTTTCCCTTTCTCCAAGTGAAGTCCTCTCTCGCTCCTTAATTTTATTATTTTAGATATCATCCCTTCATATTCAACTCACACCTGTGCCCTCTGTCTGTATATACTTCTTCTATACTCCCTAATGATGAGAAAGGTATTACAAATTCCAAATATCGTCTTCCCATGGAGGAATGCAAACCATTTACCTTTATTATGTCCCTTATGATTTCCCTTTCCTGTTTACCTTTCTATGCTTCTCTTGAATCTTGTATTTGAAAGCCAAATTTTCTGTTGAGCTTTAGACTTTTCATTAGGAATGCTTGAAAGTTCTCTATTTCATTGAATATTAACATTTCCCTTGAAGGATTCTACTCAGTTTTACTGGGCAGGTGATTCTGGAATGTAATCCTAGCCTGTTTGTTCCCTGGAATATTATACTGCAAGTACTCTCAACCTTTAATACTGAAGGTGCTAAATCTTGTCATCCTGACTGTAGCTCCATGATACTTGAACTGTTTATTTCCTTTTTTGCCTTTATTTATTTATTTATTTGTTTATTTATCTACCTATTTATTTATTTAGTCATTCATGCATTTATTTATTTATTCATTCATTTAGTCATTTATTTATTCATTTATTCATTCATTTATTTGTTTGTTCATTCATTCATTGATTCATTCATTATTTATTTGTTTGTTTGTTTGTTCATTTATTTATTTATTTGTTTGTTTGTTTGTTTGCAGCTCTCAATATTCATTTCCACAAGAATTTGAGTTCCAAATCTTCTCCTCATCTCTCCCCTACCACCACCCCAAAATGGCAAACATACTAGATTACCTCTTCCTTCACTCTGCCCTCCCTTCTATCTCACTTATTCCTCTTTCCCCCTTATTTTCTTGTAGGGCAAGATGGATTTCTGATAGGGGAAAGGTATGTGTGCGTTCTGCCTAGGAGCATGAGTGCCAGAATGATCTGATAATGCAGACAAATACAAACATGAAAGCCGCAAGGACATGTCAAGTGCCATGCCTTTGGGTCAGTGGGTCCTGTTAGTTCTGTGTTTCACAGCCCAGATGTTCTGTTGATGCTCTGCTCCGGGACGTGAGCTCCATCCTTCCTCTCCATGTTTACTCAACCCTTGTGGCATCAGAGGTAGCTACGAGGACTGTGGACTTTTTGTCAAAGGGACTCAGAAAGGGGCATAAAAGAAGGAAACACTGGGAATGGAGGAGAGAAGAGTAGTATGAGGTAGAGTAGAAGGGAGAAGGAAAAATACAGCTGTCTGCTGATCACTCACTCTCCTGGTTCCTGATGCTGCTTTGTTGAAAGTGCTGGACCAGTCCAGATGCATGCTGAAGACCAGGGATTGGTAAGACTGGCTGGTCCCCTGACAAGTAGGTCAGTACAGATTCTGTACCGCATTGCGTGCATATCTTATTTTCATGTTGTAGGTAAAAATAATGTTTTAATGTTTGTTTTTAAAATATGAGTTCTCTATATTTTCTCCCTTCTTTCCATCTCACCTCCCCCCCTCTCCAATGAAAAGACAAGCAATTAAATATAGGTTATACATGTGTAGTTATGCAAAACATTTCCAGAACTTCATATTGTCAAAGACTGTATTTCCCTCTATCCTATCCGACCCCCCATTCACTCTTTTTGTCTTTTATCCATTTCAAAAGTGTTTGCTTCTGACAACCCCCTACCCAAATCTGCCCTCCCTTCTCTATCCTTTCTCCAATCCCCTTCCACCCTACTTCCCTGTAGGTTTAGATATTCAATTGAGCATGTATGTTATTTGCTGATTAAACAAAATCCAATGAGAGTAAGACTGACTCTTTCCTTTTACCTCTGTACTCTTCCCCTCCACTATAACAGCTTTCCCTTGCCTCTTTTATGTGAAATATTTTACCCTTTCCTATCTCTACGGTTCTTCTCCTCCCAGTATATTCCTCTCTCACCTCTTAATTTTTTTAGATAGCATCCTGTCATATATGACTCACCCTGTGCCCTTTGTCTTTATATACACATACACACTTTACACAATATATATAGACACACACATACTATACACATATGTATACATACATATCTATACATACATGTACACTTACTTATATTGGGTCTCTGTGTGTATATATATATATATATGTCTATACACACGTACATATGTACATATATATTCTCTTCTACTATCGTAATACTGCGAAAACTCTCGAGCTACAAATATCATCTTTCCGTGTAAGAATCTAAAGGGTTCAACTTTAACTAGTTCTTTGTGATTTCTCTTTCCTGTTTCTCTTTGCATGCTTCTATTGAGCCTCCTCAATGTTTGAAAGTTAAATTTTCTGAATAGATTGACGATACATATGGGTTGGTTATCTTCCCCTTTAGAGATGGAGCTCTGTGAGGGCAACCATGGTCTTTCATGTCTCTTTCTATCCCCTGATTTTACCACAGTGTTGAGCACACTATAGGTACTTGATAAATATTTATAGATTAATTGCATTATCATTGAGTAGTAATACAAAGTGATACAAAGGCTACAAAGGTCAGGTGTAGGCAGGGTTGAAAGGGCTTTAAATGACAAACAGAGGTGTCTGTATTTGATCCCAGATGTACTGGGGAGCCACTGGAGGTTGTTCAACCTGAGGATGAGAGAGTGCTGAAATGGTAGCAACTATACCGGAAATTGAATCTGGGCTCTAGCCCCAGTGTTACACTGCACAGGCCACCTGCCATCTCCAGGCTTCAGTTCCCAGAAATATTAAATGACGGGGTCAGCCTATTTGGATGCTGAGGACACTTTCAGCAGGCCTGCCTACTAAATATCAGCTGTCGCTGTCCCACATGAACCTTTCTGCATTCAGGCAGAATGTCAGCTCATACCAACATTTTGCACAGCCATTCTTTTAAGAACCTGTTCTAGAATTTTGTTGGCACTCAAAGTCACATTCAATGGTTTATTTTGCAGATGATATTCTCTCCCCTTTTGGGAAAATTAGGAGGACCTTTGGCCTTCTTCAGGCCTGTGGTAACTTTCCTGTTCTCAATGAGCTTTCCAATGTCACTGACCCTTAGCTGCTCAGCCATCACAGCTACCAGGTCTTTTAGTACCCAAGAACAAAGCTTGTCCTGGAGAATAAATGGTCCCTGAAAGTCCCTGCTGGCTCAGCCTCATGGTTCTTCTTCCTTGCCTGGCATCTCCCTCACCTGACCCTCCCCTGTGATAGAAGCTCATACCTGCCAGTGCTCTTCCTAATTGGGGAGTAGAGTGCACTGGGTCAAGTGACTTGACCACATCAAGGGCAGTTGGGCACTCTCTCACCATCCCCTTCCTTGGCTTTCTTTGCTGACCCTTATGGACCATTTTCGCTCTGTGCTTTCCTTACCAGAGGTCACATTCCTGTCCTGAGAAATGGAAGGAAATTCTAGGAATAACCTTTGCATCTTCATTAATTATCAACCTCCTAGTCGTCCTGGGCTGAACTCCTGGCCTTTCTTGTTCTTTCTTCCTCCATAATAGAGGTAAGAAGACTTTTTCACAAATCCTTAATCTTCTCACCAGCCTCACCTCCTTCTGAACTTCAGGAGGCCTGCTACCGTTGTGACAGGATATTGACAGGCTTTGGTATTAATGAGACAGGGAGGGGAAATCAGAAAGGGCACAGAACCTGAGGTCAGAAGAAAAGTGTTTCTGAATCCCACCTCAGACACATTAAGTTGTGTGTCCACAGGCAAGGCCCTAGACCACTCTGGCCTGCAGCTTCCTTACTTGGATGATGGAGTTAATGATATAACAGCAGCTCCCTTGGTGGGTTTCTGGGAGGCCCCAGTGAGAGAAGGTCTGTATAGCCCCTTACAAACTTCGAAGGACTAAATCCATGTGAGCTCCTCATTTCTCCCCTCAGACAACTAGTGTTTGAGGTGGAACTGAGAACTCAGTCTCTGCTGACTCCATCTAGTCCACTATAAAATGGGAACGGGAACATTTGAGCCTTCTGTTTCACAAAGGGTTTTGTTACATTTTAAGTCATCCAGAACTACAGAGATGTGAGCTGTTCTTCTCTTCATGCTGATGCCCGTTCCCTGCCCTGTGCTACCTTCCCCTGCCTTTTACATGGGAAGCAGCCTGCTCCAGGGGACAGAGCCCTGGCAGCACGAGGGGGGGGACAGGAGAGGGCCAGTGCCCCTCATCTTGGGACAGTCTGTTCTATAGTCCCCACCAGCTCTGACAGCTTATATGGTGGTTTTCTTTCTCTGAATTTTCTGTGTCTGGCTTCAGAAGTTAGGATCAGAAGGTGTTTGGCAGGACCTCTCTGGCAGGACCTTATGTAAACTGCAAACAGTTTACATAAAATTGGAGACAGCTGCTGTGCAGGCATGTCACAACACTCATGGATAAAACCCTCCGTATCTTGGGTTCCCCACATCTGGAAGGTCACTGATGCCCTGTTCCATTTCTTTTACTGGGACGGGGCTATTTTCATTCTCTGTTCTGTGTCCTCTCCATGAGGGCTTACCTTTTTACACACATTTATCAGCGCTGCTGGAACACAGCAGGACAGATGTGTTTCTCAGCATTTCCTCCTTTTTCTCCTCTAATGTAGCCTTCCACATCCTCAAGCATGGCCTTTTGACTGAATCCAAACTACAAAAAAGAAATCTCCTCAATAAAAGGATTTGGTCAATAAAATTTGGACTCATTGAAAAGGCCGCAGCCAAGGTCCTACAATGGAGGCTGCAGGATCTCTTTTTTTATGTTGTGCTTGGGCTTCCATGATTTGACACTGGTAAGGTCTTAGTCATAATAAGCTAGTTACATAAGAAATATCCTTAATTGCTAAGGCCAGTCATTTTCTTGTAACTATTTCCTCCAAGTTTTTCCTTGTCCGTGGGCTAAATAAATGCTTTGCATGGTGCATGGCTTCTGAGCTTGGTTTTTGGCTCATTTCCTTGTGCTCTCCTGGTTGGTGATCCTCTGACATGGCTACCTCCTTCACATCCAAGAAGAAGAGCATGGTCATTGGTCTCCTCAACTTCTCGGGCAGGGGTAGCTTAAGAGACAGTATTTGGGCTTACCTTCCAACCTCTACCACTTAACATCTGTATTTATTGAGGGGGCTGAGTCACCTAAGCTATCCATACTTTAGACAAGTTTCTGAGAGTAGAAATTGCAGGCCAAGGTGTCAATGGAGAGTTTTCCCTTTTGTAAGAATCCCACACAGTCCTCATGGGTGCCCAGTCCCTATGCCTGCAGCTTTTAATCAAGATTTCTTCTTGTTCGCTTCCACAGGCTCTTAGTCCAATGCCTTGACATCCTCAGGGACTCTGGGTCCCCTGGGTGATGCTTCTCATGAGTAGTGTAGCATCCTGGAGCATGGGAGGATACCCAACATTCTCAACTATCCGTCTTCATTGGAGGTGGGAGTTGCCCAGTAGAAATGGCCTTCAGTTTTTTTTCCTGTCCAGGTGGGGTCAGGGGCACACATGCATCCATGATTGGGTGTCCTCCTGTCTCTTTCATCCCCTGGGCTGATTTTGTCACCTCCTACCTAGAGAAAGGAGACTGAGACTGATCTCTTCCACGGAACTGTCCTTTCATATTCTGCTATGGCTGTTATGAATCGAAGTCCCACTGAGGGGCTGGTGCTCTGCTGTTGCTGCTGTAGCAACTGTGTTGTTCCCTTATGTGGAGCCTAGGAAACCAATCTGTCTCCCTGCATTTCCTCTACTGGTTTTCTGTAGAAATTGACACATACTACCCCAGGCTGACCTCAGCTAACCCAAGCCACGTCCAACCCCAACAGGCTGCCCTCAGGGACCTGGGAACTGTCTTAGACATGGGTCCCTTCCGTTCCCCAGGCAGGGAGATGGAAGTTGGGAGAAATTACTTGGGGGGGAGGCTCCCCACTGCTCTGGGCCTGTCATCATGTAACCCTTCATTCAGCCCCCAAATCTGACATGTTTATCACATACGCCAAAAGGCTTGAGGCAACTTGTAAGTTTCTCTATAAGTTTATGTATAAAATTTTGTAAAACATATAGAAGTTTTAAAAGAATAGGAGAATTAGAATAATTGAAGAAATCAATATACAATTAAAAAAGAGGAAAATATTTCTGTGTAGAGGGCGATTTGAACAGAAAATCATACCAATGATCATTAGTATCAGAAATTGCTACTTGAAATATATCTCTTAATTTATTGGCAACAATGAGTCTGTAATTTATATTGATTTAGAAATGATTGATTCTTGATTAACATGTCTTTTACTTCCTCAGAGGAAAAAGGTCTATCTGTTAGGGGTTGTAAAGATCTTTAAATAGAAGGTAAAGATAAAGAAGTAGATACCCCAGAAAGACTACCATCATTCACTTGTTCAGGGGAAAGGGAAAGGTCATCATCCTGAGAAAATCAATTCCTTTCAAACAGCCTGAGAAAGTAGGAATTTGATTAATGAATTTTAGATTCATTTGATTGTTAGAGGTAATACATACACATTGGGTTTCTGCCTCATGTAACACAGAGAAATCAAAAGCAGGATATAAAGTTACATCACAAAGATTGATGAGTGATTCAATAGACAGGCCTCCATCTGTCTAGTGATCATGGTACACACTTTACAGTTACTCAAAGTAATATAAGCAGATAAAAGATTAGCACTACTGTAATGGTCAGCATAAATCAGATGCATATGAGGTACAGCAAAATAAGAATACAGAACAAAAGGAAAAACATGAACTGCACACATTATACAAGATGAGATCTTGTAATGCTTTATACTTCCTGTACTATAAGTATCTTCACATTTGAAGTTCTCAAATTCTAAGGAAATCCAATTGGCTTTTGGTATATGTAAGGAAAACATGTCATGCCATAATTCTTCATTTTGTGAAGTCAATTGTCTGTGCATATTCTCTTTCTGTATCAAGGTATACATGTTTTGTAGTGAATAGGTAGTCCAGATGAACTATTGTCAAATAGGATAAAACAGAGCAAGTGAGCAATTGAAAAGATCCATTTGATAGTCTAATGTGTATTGGTGGGGTAGGATCACTGTGGTTAACCATTGGGCATTAGTTGTCAAAGCTTGAGCAACCTCTTTCCTACCACTGCACAGTCTGCTGGCTATGATCTCAAGTTCTAGACTATTTAGTCCACCCAAACCTGTTCTTGCCTCACCAAGTTGTATATCATACCATGCCCTCTTTTAAATTATATTGTTGTCGAACAGGGAAAGAAATATTGAAATGTATTATGGTTTCCATAATTTTGTATCACATTCACACAACTCTTTGGTTTCTTTGCAATCTGACTGCAAATAGGCTAAGGCATGTTTTTAGAGATAGACATATATAATTGGCCCACCATCCCCAGTTATGTATTTGAAATCCATTTAAGCAAAATATTATAGGGACTTGGCTCTTAAAGCTGCCACCTGGACCATTGAACACAGGGACACTGTTATCAGCATATTTTGATCACACACTTTCAGTATATTGACGGGGATTAGATTGGGGCTGTAAAGACATTAGATTGCAGCATGTAATAGATACTGCAGATGAAACATTCCAGATGAGATCAGCTCCCATTACCATCTGACGGTAATAGACAGTATGTGTCCCTTTCCGCATTTTCACATCTGGGCTCACAAGGGTCATATTTGTAGTGATGCACAGAAAGAATGCTGGGCATGTGTAGATGTCTTGTTGCCTACTGCGCATACTATTCACCCATTCATAGTGTAAAATATTATTCGTGTTCAGTATCATGCTTCTGTTGACTTGGATGTTTAATGGCACCATCTGTGCTACTGGAGTCCACGAGTCCACCATCATCCTGTAACCAAGTACAATAGTACTTAAAGAGCCTTATTAATGATAGAATATGTGGGTTAAAGTCGCAATTTTATAATTACATTTTCCTGAATAAACAAGTTACAATATTATCTTTTTCAGATGCTTTAAATTCTGTTGCTTTTGGTGGATCATCTGGTTTTAATTTTACCCATACTTTGGTTCTCAATTTTTTTTCAGTGTGTGTATGAGTAGAACCAAATCCTTCAGTTACTCTGGCAGTTATTTCAGAAGGAGGAGCAATTATCACAGGAGGCTCAGTTTCACAAGGATAATAACTATTTGAGCTATTCTAACACTTTTGTAAAACTATATAGCTTCTCCATTTAAATTCTGGAATACCACAATAATTTTTCCTTGATACATAGAATCTGTTACTCCAGCTAATACATGTATTCATGGAGCTGCTTATTCTGATTTAAGGAATATCCATCCAAAATGATTTTTAAGGATTCTCATACACATCCCAGGAGGGATTTTCTTATTTCTTTCCTATCAAATGGAAAATCCTCCAAACAATTTAAATCATATCCAGCTGATCCCATTGTTCTTGAATATGGTTCTGGGTCATCTTGTCCTACTGTCCAACACTCAATATTTAGAATTTTATGTGACTGCTGTTTTTAATTTGTAGATTAGGGGTCATCATTCTAGTTAAAGGTGTACTTTCTCCTAATGGTCTATTATTTGAATTAGGTAAAGTAGAGAATAAATTATCTTTCCAAAGTTGATAAGAATTACTAGAACATAACATCCTTAACTGTTCTTTTTAGAATCCATTCATTCTTTCAATTCACTCAGAAACTTGTGGATAATATGAAATATGATGCGTCTCTTATCTATTGTTTAACATACAATATCTCTTTACTTCATTAACTTTAAAATGTGACCCATTATCACTTTGGATTTGCATTGGAATTCCATAATGTATACATATGATATCTAGAGTTCTACAGGCGTTTTTCTTGGTTGCATTCTTATAGGGACAAGTCACTAGTACACCTGAATAGGTGTCAACACAAGTACATATAATTTTGTGTTCTATATCTTGGAGTACACTAGCCGTGTCTGTGGACTGGGCCAGAGTTCAAAGGAGCAAGATATCCAGTTCTGATCTGGCAAAACATTTGTTTTCAAAAGTTTACAAGACTGATTCCATATATTCTTAGAAGGGTGACCAACCCTTCCAGAAGAGGAATCAGCCATGTATTATCTAACCTTTTAGTCCTAGGAAAAGAACCCCTGTTGCATGGAGGAAGTACAAAATATGTAATAACACATGTTAGAAACGTACGGGGAAGATGTTTATATTTCATTAGCCCTTCACATACAAAGATTCAAGGAAATTAAATTTTTTTTTTTACCTTTTTGGATGAGGGAAACAAGGCTATTGGGGTTAAGTGATTTGCCCATGGTCACATGGCTAGCACTTGTTAAGTGTCAGAAGCTAGATTTTAATTCAAATCTTCCTGACTCCAGGGCTTCTGATCTATTCACTGTGCCTCCTAGCTGCCCCAATTCAAGAAAATTCTGAAGAACTTTACATAAAAAAAAATGCTATCCATCTGTAGAGGATGAGCTGATGGAGCCCAAATGCAGATTGAAATATACTTATTTTTTACTTTTTCTTCATTTTTTTTTGTGTGGGGGGTATCTTTGTTTTTAATCTCAAGTGAAAAATAAATTACGTTTTGCTGATGTATAATCTATATGAAATTACTTACCTTGTCAGTGAGAGGTGAGAGAAAGGAAGGAGCAATTTTGGAACTCAAAACCTTGAAAAACAGTTGTTAAAAGTCATTATACATGGGATTGGGGAGAAAGGAAATATGAACTCTATCTATATGTCAATCTTTAGAAATTGGAGTTAGCCCGAAAATCGCATAAAATGCTGCAGTGAAAAAGTTTCACATGCTAGGAAGATTAATGACATTTCATACTTGAAGCAGTTGCCCCAGTCAGCAGGAAGAATTCCCACAATCGGGTTTCAGGGAAAGATTAGGTTGGAAATAAAACTGTTAAAATCATCTGAGTAGTTTTTGGAAGCTTGAAGATTAAGAAGATAGAGATTAATCATTAAGGCCTTTGGAGAACAATAATTTTCACCTAGCAGAAGCTTCATATATGCTGAAATATTTTATTGAGTTTTGGGGTACCACTCTTCAGGAGATGTATTAAGTAAAAATAATAATAAAATTATTTCAAAATTTTAGGAGCAAAAAGAAATTAGATTTTTGTCCTCTTTGTTGTTTCAGTGCATTAAAGGAAAACAGCTAATTTGGAAGGAAGCTACTGACTTTTTCCTTCAGCTTCAAGTCAGTCTCTCTCTAGTCGCAATTTCCTGCTGAAGACGAGATTTTGGATTCCAGTAGGCTTTTCTCCTGTGGAAAAGCTAGTGACACGGATTCTCTTCCAGTTTAGATTTACAAGATGAAAATCCATTGGTAATGCAAAAGCTGCCTGAAATTTTGTGTGTTATATGCAAGAGGAGGTAATGCCCTTGGAGTTCAAGGATGACTCCTTTGTCCGTCTCTAAAACAGTAAAGGAAAAATAGTTCCTTTTATAATAATGGGTCCTGGAGAGTGACTTTCAGTTACTCCTGCCAATATTCTTGCCACAATCCTCCATAATAGGCTACTCCTTCAATTGGGAGGCCATCTACCTGAGGCTTCTGAGAGGGTGAAGAAATAGCCAATATGGTGTTGGCTCTCTGGCAACTCCAGGAAAAAAAGCAAGAAGCAGAAAAGAGTTCTGTATATGTTTGTATATCTGATCAAGGGCTTGTTACTGAAGTAGCTAAGGCGTGTGGAAAATAATGTCAAAATTTGGTACATCTATTCCATGATGGCATGAATGCCTAGGTTCTGGAAAACAGAAGGTTTTCTCCAGCTTTCCCAGTCACCAGTAGTCTGAAGCAAGGCTGCATGCTTGCTCCCATGTTTTTTATCTTTTAAAACTACCTTTTGTTTATGTTTAGTTTACATCATTCATTTCCATGACATTTTGAGGGATAAATTTTACCCCCAATTTCCCCCTACCCACCAACCCAAAACAGCGATCCCCCTATATACCCCTTCTCCCAATCTGCTCCCTCCTATATCCCCCCATCACCCTGTAATGGTAATTAATTTGTTTGAACAGATGTTAAGTAGATCCTATTAACCTAGTGTTAAGTATAGAACTCTGTCCACTGGTGAAAAGGTGTGAATTTCCCTGTTGACATGGAAGAATGCCATTGACTGAGACACTCCCATGAACCATGTTGACTTGGGAGAAGGCCAGTGTTTATAAGCAGGAGAATTTCAGAGACAGACAGATTTTGTGGGCCCAGTGGCTGACTGAAGACATGAACAAGATGGGACTTTGTTTGTTGGTAGCCTGGCTGATCCTTGACTTACAGGCAAGAGAAGTCCTGAAGGGTTTGAGGTGTGCTGAACCCTGTGAACTTCAGTGTGTGTCAGGGATTGCCTTGAGGACTGGACAAGGACCTGGTAGCTGTTCACTGGACGAGAACCTGTAAGCTTTCACCTCCTGAATCTAGGTGATGGTCTGGCAGATTCAGGAGGGAGATGGGACCAGGGAAGGGGATCCAGGGAAGCAGAGAATCCACCCAGAGTCAAAGTGAAGAAAAGGCCTCCCCTTGGACTAAACTGAGGTTTGTTGGAAATCAAGGGGTGGAAGGATTTGTGTGGTTTTCTAAGAACTTTATTTGGAAACTAAAGTTAATGGTTACACCAGGAGTGGAAGATCAGTATATTGTGAACTATTGAGTGAATCAACTCCCTCTTAGGGAAACTAGGTCATTCCTTTGTTATTTGATTTATTGAATCTTTAATTGTGAAGCTGGTTTCTCCCTTAGAGAAACCAGTTGATTATTCTCTTGTTCCTTGTTCCTTTCTGTAATAAGATATAATATTGAGACTTTCCTCGTTCTGAAGATTGTATATAATATTGTGAACTGTTGAAACTGTGAGCATTGTACTGAATAAAGATTTGTAATGGAATAAACAGAGTGTTCACTAATACTGTGTAATCTGAATCTTAAAACTCTTCACAATAGCATTCTCTCAGGAATATACTGCTCATTGGCTTTACACACACCTCTAACTTTCTGATAGGGCATGATGGATT
>CM053602.1:59875422-59893403 GCA_028646575.1 Pseudocheirus occidentalis | reverse complement strand
TCAAATCCTCTTGTCTCCAGACCCAGAGCTCGATCCATTGTGCCACATAGTTGCCCTTAATTTCAATCAATCTGAGTCTAAATCTTGACTGATACTTAGAGCCACTGGCATTCTAGGATTGTCATTTAACCTCTCTGACCCTGAAATAAGTCCCTAGGACTCATCTTAGAACAGTAAAATTTGAATAAGGTCCTTGGGCCCAAATTCTTTTTTTATATAATTTTTAATATTTAAATAACATTTTATTTTCTCCCAAATACAAATTAAGAATTTTTTTAGCATTCATTTTCACCAAATTTTGAGTTACAAGTTTTTCTTCCTCTCTTCCCTCCCCTTTTCTGAAAATGGTAGAGAGTTTGACAACAGTTTATAAACATCCTATCATGTAAAACATTTCCATTTTCTCCATGGTTGTGGAAGAAGAAACAGATCAAAAGGAAATAAAACCATGAAAGAATAAAGAAAATAATACTTTGATCCGTATTTTGAGCCCAATTTTTTCTTTTTTTCTTCTCTTTTTTTGCTTTTTTGAAGGGGGAAGCCTGAGAAGTTGGGGTTAAGTAACTTGTCCAGGTCCCACAGATAGTAAGTATTAAATGCCTGAGCCAGATTTGAACTCAGGTCCTCTGAAACCTCAAGGATGGTGCTCTATTTACGGTGCCACCTAGTCACCTCTCTATTTAGTCTTTGTCTGGATATGGATAGTATTTTCCTTCATGAGTCTTTTGTGCTTTTCTTGGGTAACTGTGCTCCTGAGAAGAACTGAGTCATTCATAGCTGATCATGACAGGCTGTTGCTGATGCCATGTACAACGTTCTCCTGGTTCTGCTAATTTCATTTTGCGTCAGTGTACACAACTTTCCAGGTTTTTATAAAATCTGCCTGTTTGTAGTTTCTTTTAGTAAAATATTTATTTTTAGTTCTCAACGTTCTCTTCCATAAGTTTTGGAACTGTAAATTTTCTCCCCCCACTCTCCCCTCCACTCTCCCCAAGATGGTGTGCAACCTGATATGGACTCTACATATACATTCATATTAAAAATATTTTCACATCAGTTATGCTGTAAAAACAGTTAGAATCAATGGAAGGAACCACAAGAAAGGAGAAACAAAATAAACGAGAGTAAGAGAAAGAGAAAGAGAGAGAGAGAGAGAGAGAGAGGTAAAGAGAGAGAGAGAGAGTGAGAGAGAGAGAGAAAGCAATAGTATATTTAAATCTGAATTCACACTCTGCAGTACTTTTTCTGCATGTACATAATATTTTCAATCATGAGTCTTTTGGAGTTATCTTCTATCCTTATGTTGCTGAAAAAACCTAATTCTCTCAAAATCATTCAAAGCACAAAGCTTCTGTGACTGTGTAAAATGCTTTCTTGACTGCTAACTTCAATTAAGCTCATTTCATATGAGCCTTTAAATGTTTTTCTGGAGTCCATCTGTTATTTATTTATAACACAACAGTATTCCATTATATTGATACACCCCAACCAGTTCAGTCATTTCCCAACAGTGGGGGACCCCTCCATTTCTAATTTTAATTGGTTACAGGCATTCGAGGAGCTTAAGAAGGATTTTGAAAACCATATAAAAGAAGTGGATGAAAAATTGGGAAGAGTATTGAGAATGATATAAGAAAATCATGAAAACAGAGTCAACAATCTCACTGAAGAAAGTAACACCTTAAAAATAGACCCACTCAAATGGCAAAAGAGGTCCAAAAAGCCAATAAGGAGAAGAATGCCTTAGAAAGCTGAACGTATCCAATTGAAAAAGAATGTCAAAAGCTCACTGAAGAGAATAATTCCTTCAGAGTTAGATTGGAGCAAATGGAAGTAAATTGCTTCATGAGAAACCAAGATACAATTAAACAGATCCAAACAAATGAAAAAAAAAATGAAGTCAATGTGAGATGTCTCACTGGAAAAAAAAAACACTAACCTGGAAAATAGATCCAGGACAGACAATTTAAAAATTATTGGACTGCCTGAAAGCCATGATAAAAAAAGTACCTAGAAATCATCCTTTAAGAAATTCTCAATTAAAAGCAGCCTGATGTCTTAGAACTAGAGGGCAAAATAAAAATGGAAAGAATTCACCAATCACCTCTTGAAAAAGATCCCCAAAAGAAAACTCCTAGGAATGTTAAAGCCAGGTTCTGGAGTTCCCAGGTCCAGGAGAAAATATTACAAGCTGGAAAGAAGAAACAATTTGAGCATTGTGGAAACACGATTAGGCTAACCCAGGGTCTAGCAGATTCTAAATTAAAGGACAGAAGGTCCTAGAGTATGATATTACAGAGATCAGAAGACCTAGGATTAAAACCAACAATCACCTACACAAACATTTTGAGTATAATGTTTCAGGGGGAAATATGGGCATTTAATGAGGAGGATGACTTTTAAGCAATTTTTTTGCTCTTTTTTCAGTCTTGAATTATTTTATGTACTTTCTTGTTTACATCTTTCATTTCCAAGAGACTATGAGTTACAAATATTCTCCCCATCTTTCCCCTACCACCAACTCCAAAACAGTGATTCAAATGTAATGCCCCTCCATCAATCTGCTTTCTCCAATGTCCTCTTCCACCGCCCCTCTAGCTTTCTCTTAAGGCGGTATGGGTCTCCCCACCCCAGTGCCTGTATATCTTAATTCCCACATGCATGTAGTTAACAATAATAACAATTACATATATATATATATATGTATGTATGTATGTGTGTGTATGTATGTATGTATGTATATTTTTAACATTTTAACATTTACTTGCAGAACTTGAAAAGCAATTCCATACAGGCTGTACATGTGTAATTATGCAGAACATCTCCATAGTGAACATATTGTAACAGACTGATTATATGTCCCTCCTTCCAATCCCATTCCCCCTTCCAATACCATCCTCCCTTGTTCTTTTCTCTAGCCTGTCCCTTTTCCTTTACAGAAGTGTGTGCTTACAGAAGCCCTCCCCCAAATCCTGCCCTCCCCTCCAGCATTCCACCTTTCATCCCTATCCTCCCTACTGTCCTGCGTGGCAAGATACCCAATTTAGAGTTTATGTCATTCCTTCACTAAGCCAAATTCAAATAGAGTAAAGTTGACTCTTTCCCTTTTGCTTTCCTGTTCATCCCCTCCATTGTAACAGTGATCCATTGCCTCTTCTCTATGGGATGATTAACCACATTCTGTCTCTCCCTGTCTTCTCTCATTCTCATCCTCTCCCACCTCAGAATTTCACCTTTTAAAGTATCATCCCTTCCTATTCAATTGATCCTGTCCCCTCTATTAAGTCATATACACACATACTCAGATATGTATACACATGCATATGTACCCTCCTTTATATATATACACACATAGACACACATTTGTATTTCCTTCACCTACCCTCATACTGAGAAAAGTTTCATTAGTTACTATTGTCGTTTTTCCATATTGGCACGCAAATAGTTCAACTTTGATGAGTTCCTCATGATTTCTTTCCAATGTTTACCCTCTCATGCTTCTTGTGTTTGAATGTCATATTTTTCTGTTCAGTTCTGGTTTTTTTCAGCAAGAATGCTTGAAAGTTGTCCACCTCACTGAATGACTATATTTTCCCCTGGAACATTATACTCAGTTTTGCTGAGTAGGTGATTCTTGGTTTTAATCCTAGCTCCCTCAATAACATATTCCAGGCCCTTCAATCCCTCAATGTAGAAGCTGCCAGATCCTGGGTTATCCTAATTGTGTTTCCACAGTATTCAAATTGCTTCCTTTTGGCAGCCTGTAATAATTTCTCCTTTATCTAGGGGCTCCAGGACCTGGAGATAACGTATCTAGGAGTTTTCTTTCGGGGATCTTTTTCAAGAGATGATGGGTGAATTCTTTCAAGTTCTATTTTGTCCTCTGGTTCTAAAATATCAGGGCAATATTCCTTAAGAATTTATTGAAGGATGCTTTCTAAGTTCTTTTCTTGATCATGGCTTCCTTGTAGTCCAAGAATTTTTAAATTTTCTCTCCTGGATCTATTTTCCAGGTCAGTGGTTTTTTCAAGGAAATAGAGGTGAACAGAAAGATTGACATTCAAATACAAGTAACATGAGACGGTAAACAGAGAAAAGAAATCATAAAGAACTTCTCAGACTTAGACTATTTACATGCCTTTAAGTTAAAATGACAATTTTAACCTGTGAAACTTTTCTGAGAAAGAGGATAGTTGAAGGGAATATAAATGCGTTTGTGTGTGTGAGTGTGTGTGTGTGTGGGTGTGGGTGTGTGTCTGTGTATACAGGGCACAGAATCAATTGAAGAGGAAGAGATGATATATAAAAGGTGAAATTGAGAGACGGGAGAGGAATATAATGAGAGGAGACTAGTAAAGACAGAATGGGGTTAATTATCTTATACAGAAGCGGCGAGGGATAACTGTTACAATGGAGGGGAAGAACAGGAAGGCTAAATGGAATGAGTCAAACTTACTCTCATTGAATTTCGCTCAGGGAGGAAATGACATACACTCCAAATTGGGTATCTGGCCCTACAGAAGAGTAGGGGAAAAGGGAATGGGAGGGGGGAAGATGGAGGGTAGGCAGTTTGGGGGAAGTGCATACTTTTGTAGACGGATAGGGACAAAGTAGAGAATAGAACAAGTGGGGACCAAGATAGGATGGAGGGACATGTAGTCAGTCTTTCACAATATGTCTATTGCGGAGATGTTTTGTGTAACTACAAATACAAGGCTTGTATTGAATTGCTTGTCTTCCCAGTGGTATTTTGGATTGGGAAAGCAGGGAAAGAATCTAGAATTTAAAGTTTTAAAAATCAAATGCTTGGGAAAAGTATATAATAACAATAATAATTACTATTATTTTATGTAGTAATATATAATAATTATAATATATTATTATTATTATATGCATGCAACTGGGAAATAAGATACACAGGAACTGGGGTAGGGAGATCCATCTTGCTCTAATGGAAAGTCAGAGTGGTGATGGGAGAGGATGTAGGAGAGAGCAGATTGTAGGAGGTGGTATACAGTGGGATAGCTCTTTTGAGGTGGTCTGTAGGGAAAAGACAGGGGGTAACGTGTTACTCAAAATCATGTGAAAATTAATGATGTACATTAAAAATAAAGAAAAGTTAATTAGAAAACCTGATAGTTAGGAGTTGGTATTACAGAATTGTTTCAATTTGTATTTCTCCAACCAGTAGTGATTTAGAGCACTTCTTCATATGCCTATTGATGTATTTGATTTCTTCATCTGAAAACTGCCTATTCCTCTCACTTGCCAATTTCTAAATTGGGGGAAAGTATTATATTTTCATAAATTCAATACATTTCTCTACACATTTGAGAAATGAGGTCTTTATCAGAGACATTTGCTGTGAATATAGTTTCCCAGCTTTCTGCTTTCCTTCTAATCTTGGTTGCATTAGTTTTGCTTGTATAAATGCTTTTCAACATAATGTGATAATAAATATTGATTCTCCATTTCATAATGTACTCTATCTCTTGATGGTCAGGAATTTTTTCATTCCCCATGGATGTGATGGGCAGACTATTGTTGACTTTTCTAACTGGATTGCTTCTTTGCCCATACTACCCTTTAGCAAGATTTTCCTTCCTTATCTCTTTTGATCAGGTTTATTTTTGTTTTTACTTTGTCTGTGATTACGTTTCTTGCCACTGTTTTTTTTTTCACTTTAGCTAAAGCATGATAGATTCCACACCAGCCCTTTACCTTTACTCTGTATGTCTCACTCTTCTTCCAGTGAGCTTCTTGTAAACAACATGTTCTAGGATTCCGGTTTTAGATTTCCTCTGGTGTCTGCTTCTACCTTATGGGAGATTTCATCCTATTCAAATTAACACTTATGATTACTACCCATGTATTTCCCTCCATCGTATTCTTCCTACTCTTTGTCCTGTCTCTCTGGACAGTACACCAGTATCGTGCCAGGAAACTGAATTGCTTCCATTTAAATTGTCTTAGGAGGATTCTGAAGATCATCTGGCAGGACAAGATACTAGACACCAAGGTCCTTTCTCATACTAAACTGCCAAGAATTCAAACTCGACTGAAGAGAGAGCAACTCTGATGGTTAGGCCATGTTTTTCAAATGCCAATCATATGCTTACCAAAAAGAGTGTTTGATGGAGAACTCACACAGGGAAAGTGCGCACATTGTGGTTGGAAAAAAGCAACATGAGCACACTCTCAAGGTCCCTCTTGAGACCTTTGGAATTGATTATATGACATGGTAAGCACTGGCACAGGAACACCCAAAATGGTGTGTGCCCTCATCAGAGAAGGTGCTGTGCTCTTTGAGCCAAGCAGAACTGAAGTAGTTCCAAAGAAATGTGAAATGGGAATATTTGGAGAATCTACCCCAAATGTTAATATGGACTATTTGTGTCTGAGCTGTGGTAGAGCCTTCTGAGCTCCTGTTGGCCTGATAAGCCACAGTCCAACACACTATAACTTGACTCTAGCATGTGTGCCCGCTGAGAACCAAGGCCAACAAGGCCCTTGTTGATCTCATTAAATTGCACAATTGTAATAACTACTTCTATGTTGATGATTCTCAGTTCTCCGTACTCTGCTGCAACCAATCTGCTTACCTTTGGTCTTGCTCGTTCAACTGTCTTTCATACATTTGGAAATGGATACCAACAGATGCCTGCAAGTCAATGTGTCTGAAACCAAACTCCTCTGTCCTCCTAAATTCCCACTTATACTCTCCATTGCTATAGAGTCAACTATCATCCTCACAGTCTCTAACTAACCACGTAAGTGTTATCCTATACTGCTTACTATCCCTTATTCCAGATATCAAACTGTGTCCAAAACATTTTTCCACTTTGCAAAATCTCTCCAGTATGCCCCCTCCTCTCTTCTAACAGTGCTACTACACTGTTGTCAGCATTCATCACCTTATGCACACACCACTATTGCAGTGCAGTAGCTTTTTGGGGGCTCTACCTTTCCCTCCTTTTCTATCCTTGTCATCCTCCTACTCAATAAACTCCAGTGACTCCTTATCATCTCAAGGATAAAATACAAATTCCTCTATTTGGCATTCAGTGCCCTTCACCTCTTCTCTTTCTTGTCTTCTTACGCCTTAATCTCTTGTTCTTTGAAATTGTGATGAAGGCCTCCTTGCTGTTCCATGGCCAAGATACTCCATCCCTTGGCTCCAGTTGTTTTCTCTGCCTACCAACATACCTGGAATTAATTTCTTCCTTATTTCTCATTACTGGTTTCAATGCTTTTTCAAAGCCCCAGTTAACATCCCATCTTCAACATGAAACCCATCACAAGCCCCCTTAATTCTAATGCCCTCCCTCTCTAAATTGATTCCAATTTATGCTATGTATAGCTTTATTTGGGATTTGATTTTTTATTTTACAAATTGATTGTGTGCTAGTTTAGGCAAGTGATTGAGTTTAGCCTTCTTTTCCATCCCCATCACTTAACACAATACCTGGTACACAGCAGGTACTTAGCAAATGCTTATTGACTGACAGACTTGATCACCTCAAGTTATTAGACTCCCACCCCATTATCTTGACTTATGTTCAGATTTTATATAGACATATTTGTGTACATGCTCTTCATGGCAGGGAATGCCTCATTGAAGAAAAAAATTAATCCTCGGCAGCTAGAGCAGCCTCTGGAATATGGTAGGTGCTTTAGAATTGCTTTTTGAATGGTTGAGTCTTAAAAGTTTTATAACACGGTCTTTCTCTGACATCTGGTGTCCCAAATAAATCTTGCAATTCATTACATTTCTTCACACACTGCTGCTGCCATGTAGCGAGTTCAGACATCACAGTTTTAGTCTGCCATCCCGTATTCAAAGCCTGGTATTACATTTTCTCCTTTTTTAAATACTTTTTCCCCTGAATTTTTCAACTTGTCAAAACTTCCTTCTCATTAAAAAAGGGATAATGGAATGAAATCCTAAATGTATGAACTGAAGTACATCATGAATTATTTCAGTTAAAATAGATATTCAGATTAAATCATCACCAGTGAAATTGACCCTTACATTCTTTATTTTGTCAGAAGTTATGAAATAATAGTGTTGTACTGAGAAAGCAGCAAGTGACACCATTAATCATTTTAAGTGGAGTTTAACAGCAGGTGACTGCAAGATGTGAGCAACACCCAAATCAAGCAGCCTCAAGATGCATATTCTCGGTGATTATATAGACAAAAGTCACAACATAACTGTTACCAAGGGGAAATCACAACTTAGCTAGTTGGTATGCAAGTGGGGAATGTATAGAAGCCAAAAGGTAGAAATCAGTTTGTTGCCTAATGACCCATTCCCCAGCAATTAGTTTGTTGCCTAACTGGAAAGTTCCCAAGTCTATTCCAAAAGCTAATTAAAAAGGGGGAGACTATGGGTTCCAGATGGCAGGTTTATGCAGCTTTACTTGGCAGGTTTGTTGCATAGCTGGGCTTTGTTGGGTTTTGAGCAAGTGTCCTAGGCAGGTTTCCTATGATGGTGAGAGATGGGGTAAGTTCACAAAATGGGGATTACAGCAAAAGCGGTGGAGTGAAAATGGAGCAGGCTTCACTCTCTAGTGCCTATCCCTGAGCTTCATATCAATGTTACACATTTAGAAGAGCAAAACTGGGGAAATAGAAGGAAATGGCTGTGCTGGACACTGAAGGAAGTTTATGAAAAGGATATCACAGTATGACTGAAACAATTCTACCAGTTAAACTCCTAAATATTTTGAAGAACTCATTGTTAAATTTTTAAGACTTTTCAAGGTGGTGGATAAACAACTGGAGCACAGTTTAACCAGCTCCTGTACATGTAATTTTAATCTGTTACTTGAAAAGAATTGGTGTCTGCCCAGGGGACAAAAATTCCTCTAAAAGAGGAACAGATTCACTTTTGTTTTTACGTCTGAAATACATGAAGAAATATCTGGAACTTAGTAGGGGATGAAGTAATTTTTTTGAATACTTAAGGAACATTTCAGAATAAAATCCAATCTTTGTTTACATCATGAATTCAATGAGGATGTACAGCTTCACTGAAAACTTTCTGCATTTCATTTCCTTTTGTGGCTGATCCTGATATTACATCTTTACTGGGCCATCCAGTACTCCTAAAACTGGATATTACATTTCCAGTGTTTCCCAACAGTATTTTGAAGGGACTTTTAGCACGTTTGACTACTCACTCACTCTTCCAATAGCCAGTAGGGCCTCAAATGAAATCGGTGATTTCTGAAGGAAAGCAAGTAGTGAATTCCTTCTGTGTAAACAGCAATTCAGACTCTTAACAGCAGATACGAGAGAGGTGAATACTAATAACAGTGGAGCAAGTGGCATACTACTGTACACATTGTCCCTCTGTTAAATATCAATATTATTTATTAATACTTTCATTCAAAAGAGTGAAATCTTAAATCCATAAGTCAAAGAAGTTGCCTGAGCTCCACTTAGAAGGAAATCTGTAAAACTGCACACCAAAGTTTGACAAAGACAGCAGTGTGCTAAAGCCTGCTCACAGAGGCCCCTATAGGCTTCTAAGACCTGATTGCTAGGTTTCAGGGATTGCCTATTGGGGATTTGAAGTCATGCATTTAGATAGGAAGGATTTCTTAAGAATTTACTATGTTCCAATTACAGTTAGGTAGTCCAAGAGGTAGAGTGCTTGGTGTGGAATCAGGAAGATAAATCTTCCTTAGTTCAAATGCGGCCTCGGTTGTTCCTCACTCTGGGCAAGTCATTTAATTTTCCTTGACTTTTCTATAATAAGAGCTGGAGAGGGAAATTGCAAACCATTGCAGTATCGTTGCTAAGAGAACCTCAAATGGGGATCGAGGAGATTCAGACATTAGCGAAATGACTGAACATCGACACTATTAGAAGTTGAACTGCATTGCGTCTTGTGGTTATTTTGATGATCTCCAGTGATGGGAAGAATGTTTTGGATAGCTAGGAGGTTGTTAGAACATATTCCAAAAAGATATTCCACCATTTTGATCCATTCTTTTACATTAAGAGTAATTATCATTTGACAGTTTTCTAACTAAAATTTTAGAAAATTAATCTTTTTCTAATATTTCTGAATAAAATTAATTCTTTTCTTCACTAACATAATGTTTAAAACTACAGCGAACTAGAAGTTGTAGCTAAAGAACCTGCCACTTAAATAACTAAAATTGGTCCAGTACTGGGCCAGAAACGAATGGTTTTTAATTTAGGAGCTGCTACTACTATATGGTGTGCTCATGCAATATTACCTATTAATTTCCTCCTTTTTTCCTTGTTTTTTTCTCAATTATGTATTTGTAAATTTATATATTTATTTTTATATGCCAGAAGTAGGGAAATACATTAATTCATTCACTCACTCACTCACTCATTCATTCGTTCGTTTGTTTGATTTATTTATTTATCTGAGCAATGGGGGTTGCAGATCTTATTGGTATTCAATATTTTCAGTCATTTTTTAAAATTATTTGTGACATCATTTGGGGCTTTTGTGGCAAAGATTCTGAACTGGTTTGTCATTTCCTTCTCCAATTCATTTTACATATGAAAAAAATGACACAGTGTAGATTAAATGACTCGCCCAGTGTCTGGGCCAAGATTTGATTCAGATTTCCCTGCTTACAGGACCAGAATTAACTAATGTTAATTTGTTTGGAGATTTTTCTTTAAAGATTGACATTCTTGAAGAACTTTCAGTTGCATTGTAGTGTCCCTCAATTAACATTTGGAAAGCATGAAAATTAGTCAATATATTATACACTCTTTGAAAAATTTAAGGAAACATGAATCTCAAATACATTTAAGTCAGATAAGTCTAAAGACATTTCATTTAATAAAACAATACATTTAATGCTATTCCTAGAAATATATTTTTAGAAAATATGTAATTCAGAAGGTGGATTTACATCTTATGTCATATAGAAGAAATGATGGAAACATTTTTAGCTGATTTGTCAGAACCCTCTAATTGGACTTAAGAAGAACTTACTAGATTATGGATAGATAGGATAAAACGGAATCATTTAAATGACCTTGTAAACAACAAAACTGATTTAAGAGATTTTCTGCATTTTTATAGATAAAAATAGAGAATTAAACAATGTTCCAATCACTAAAGGTGTATGATGGACTAAATAAAGAGTCACCACTACGATACTCTGTTTAGAAAAAGCTGAAATACCTTTCAACATGATAAAAAAATTTGAATTGGGGAGAAATTGGTTGACAAGAGATCATGTATTGAATATGAGGAAACTAAATTTTTTGGAAAAAGACTGACTCATTTGAAATTTAACTTTACTTGTAAAATCATGATTGAATTTCAACTATAGGTTGGCTATGAACAGAAGAACTAATCAAAAGTTAAGGAAAGCATTCTGTGAGAAAGTATATATTCTTTATGGCATGTATTTCATATGTGGTTCTATGGAATATATAATAAAGCATAATGTCTATATTATTATTTTTGAATTATGGGCTAGAATTCTTTATTTCAAGGAAAGTGTTAATAGATTTATATGTGTGTATTTATGTATTTTTTTCAAGAGAAATTGCTGGCAAATATTTTTAACAGAATACAATTGGACTGAGAATTTAGCATTGTTAAAGGCTTTAAAACAAACACATATATTTGCACTATAAAAATCTCAAAAGTAATTGAAGTTTCTGCTGTAATAATCATATGAAGTAATGGTTCTAAGATTCAAATATGACTCCTCTACCTCCAGGCAGTCAGAATGATTTATTAACTACATTTTAGGTGCCAAACACTGTACTAACCCCTAGGCTACAAAGAAAGGCAACAGACAGATAAAGCCTTTCCACAGTTCACAATCTAGTGAAGATGTTGTTTAAAAGCAAAACAAAGAAACAAAAACCCCACTGTACTTACAAAATACATAAAGAATGAATCAGACATGATCCTCACTGGGAAAGAACTAGAATTAAGGGGGAATGAGAACTGCTTCTTGTATAAGGAGATATTTTATGTTCTGTCTGATAAAATTCAGGGAAGACCAGAGGCAAAGATGAGGAGGCAGAGACTCCCAGGCATGAAAAGAATAGAAGAGAACAAGAGAATAAGAAGAGAAAATGGACAGAGGTGAGAGATGTAGTTGCTTGTTCATGAAATAGAAAAGTGGCCAATGTTACTGAATCAAGTAGTGCTGGGAGTGGGGGAGAGGACAAGATTTTTGAAGATGGGAAATGGAGGGGGGCAGAGGTTTTAGATCTTTGAACACTGGTGGATTTTATATTTTATCTTGAGGTGATAGGGAGGTTATTGGAGTTTATTGAGAGTATGTGTGGTGAGAGAGGGTGAAGGGAGGTGACAGGATCAAACCTGCACTTTAGGAAAATTCCATGGTGAGTAGAGTGGAGAATGGACTGCAGTAGGTAGAGACTGGAGATGGAAACAAACCGACAAACTAGCAGGTGATTACAATCATCCAGGGAGCAAGTGATGAGGACATACAGCAGTTTTGTGATACTGTGAAAGCATAAAAGAGGACTTATGTGAGCAATGTTTTGGAGGTCTAATCAACAGGCTTTGGGAAGAGTATGGATCTGGCCTGTCTGTGAAAGAAATATAGGAGTCAAGGATGGCACCTAGGTTTATGGCCTGGATGAGTATTTGTGCTTTATACAGTAATAGGGAATACAGGAAGAGGACAGTGTTTACTTGGAAAGATGAGTTCAATTTCAGGCATGTTGAATTTAATATGTCTGTGCAGGAGGAGAATAAGCATTTGTTAAGGGACTACAATGTGACAAACATTATTCTAGCTATGTTACAAACATCCCCTCAATTGATCCTCATTACGACTCTGTGAAGTAGATGCTGTTATTACTTTCAAACTGACTTGAATAAACTGAAGTGGATAGAGGGTAGGTGACTTGTATAGGTGTATGCAGCAAGTATCTAAAGCCAGATTTTCACTAATTTCTACCCTGACTCTGGGACCACCTAGCTGAAAAAGTCCAGTAGGCACTTGGCGGTTTCATACTAGGGTTCAGTGGAGAGGTCAGGCCAGGAGAAGTAGGTCTGATGATCATCAGCAAAGAGATGATAACCGAATCCATGAAAGCAGATGAGATCACCAAGGGCGTAACGCCATGCACAAGCAGATTCCCAAAAGAATGCTACTGTGAACAGCTTTTAAGGTTTGGATTACACAGTAATAGTGAACATTTTGTTTGTTCCATTACAAATCTAGGCAAACACTCACAATATAATACTCACAGCATTACATCTTATCACAGAAAGTCACAATATGGTGTTCATAAGAGCTTAACATTAGAATGGCCACACAGGTTTCACTAGAGTGGCCACAATATTTAGAACAAGGAACAAAAGAATAATTATCTGCTTTTGCCAAGGGGGAAACCCTCACTTAATCATTCATTCAATCAATTCACAATATATCAATCTTCCAATCATTGGGAACCATTGACTTAGTCACTAATCTAGATTCACAATTAAAAAATATCATTAATCACTGGTACAGTCATTAGAAAACCACACAAATCCTCCACCCCTTGGTGTCCAGCAAACCTCAGTTTCATCCAAGGGGAAACCTTTTCTTCATCTCAAACCTGGGTGGTCTCTCTGATTCCCTGGATCCCCTTCTATAGTCCCAGCTCCCTCCTGAACCCAACAAACAGTTACCTGGATTCAGAAGCAGACAGCTCTCAGGCCCTTGT
The DNA here is from genome assembly GCA_028646575.1 of Pseudocheirus occidentalis. Lineage (NCBI taxonomy): Eukaryota > Metazoa > Chordata > Mammalia > Diprotodontia > Pseudocheiridae > Pseudocheirus > Pseudocheirus occidentalis. Next base: position 59,879,696 of record CM053602.1, on the reverse strand, counting down.
CCAGTCCTCAGGGCAGTCCCTGGCACACACTGAAATTCACAGGGTTCAGCACACCTCAGACCCTTCACCACTTCTCTTTCCTAGAACTCAAGGATGATCCAGGCCATGAATAAACAGTCTAATCCTGGTCATGCTTCATAAGCCCTCCAGCAGTTCAGGTTGCCTTAGGACCCAGAAAGAATGTCGGCCTTCTGGGTGGCCTTTACCAGATTTTAGTGTCAGGAAAACTCCATCTTAAATTCTCAGGCAGCTTCCAGATGCTGGGAGAGGAACTCTCTCTCTCTCTCTCTCTCTCTCTCTCTCTCTCTCTCTCTCTCTCTCTCACTCTCTGTCACTCTCACTCCAATTCAGCTCCCCGATGATGAAACAATCCTGCTTCCTCCAACAAGAAAATTCCCATTCTGTCTCTCTGTCTGTAGAATTCTCCTTTATATACAGCACTGGCTTCCTGTCTCAGCCACTACCCTTCTTCAAGTCAACAGAGGAGTTCATGGCTTCTCAACAGTGGACAGGGCTCACACCTTACATACTTAGCCTTAACGTGTTTCTTCTTTTGTTCCTTGTTCTAAACATTTTGACTTTCTGTAATAAGTTGTAATACTTAGAATATTATATAGTGAATATTGTACTGAATCTTGATATGTACTGGAATAAACAGTGTTCACTATTTTTTTTAACTAGTTAATTAATTTATACTTGACTTGTTTGTTTACTTTTAGGTTACTAGATTAAGTTCCAGAGTCACTTGACTTACAGATTTTTCTCCCCTTCCTCCCCACCCCCCCCACCACGGTGGTATACAATCATGTATATGATCAGCAAACTCCTTCACATTGTACAATAGTCTGGTTGTATAGGTGTTATAGCCTATGGACTGAACAATGAGAAAAGACAAACAAAAGCCACCATCTAAAAGAATGATAGCATGCATTGCTTGTGTCTCCTTTTAAACTGTAATCTTTCTGGATCTTTCTCAGAATGTAGACATCTCCTTCCATCCTGAGACTTGCATAGTTGTCTTTTAACTGTGGGATGCTGAGAAGCATCCAGTTTTTCAAAATTGGTCATCACATACATGATGTGTCTGTGACTGTGTACAATTTTTTCTTGGTTCTAATCTTCTCACTCAGCATCAATTCATATAAGCCTCTCCAGGTAAGTATGAAGTCAATCTCCTTCCCATTTCTTATAGCAAAGTAATATTCCATCACATTCATGTACCATAACTTCTTCAGCCATTCCCCAATGGATGGGAATCTCTTAAATTTTCAGTTTTTTTGCCACCACAAAGAGAGTAGCAATAAATTCTTTTGTACATATGGGATCATTTCCCACGTCTATGATCTCTTTGTGAAACAACCCCAAAAGTTGTATTACTGGGTCAAGGGTATGCAATTATTTATAGCCCTTTGTGCATACCTCCAGAGTGCCCTCCAGAATGCTTGTATCAGTTCACAGCTCCACCAACAATGCTTTAGAGTTCCAATTTTTCCACACCCTCGCCAGCACTTGTTGTTTTTGTGTTTTGTCAACTTAGCCAATCTGACTGGTGAGATGTGGTACCTCATTGCTATTTTGATTTGCATTTCACAAATCAGTAGTGATTTGGAGCATTTTTCCATATGCTTAAAGAGATCTGTAATTTCTACCTCTGTAAATTCCTTGTTCATAACCTTTGACCACTTATCTATTGGGGAATGACTGGCATTCTTGTAAATTTTATTTAATTCACTGTGTATTTTAGAAACGAGGCCTTTATCAGAGACACTCATTGTAAATATCTTTCCCAATTTCCCACTTCCCTCTTAATCTTGGTTACATTGTCCTTGTTTGTACAAAAACTTTTCAATTTGATGTAATCAAGATTATCTATTTTGCATTTTATAATGCTTTCAAAATCTTCTTTGGTCATGAAGTCTTCCCTGCACCATAAATCTGACATGTAACCTAATCCTTGCTTCTCCAGATTATGTACAGTATCAGCCTTTATATCTAGATCATACATCAATTTAGACTTGACTTTGGTGTATTATTAGATAATGGCATTAGATAATGGTCTATACCCAGTTTCTGCCATAATGTATTCCAATTTTTCTAGCAGTTTTTGTCTAATAGTGCGTTCTTAACCCAGAAACTTGGATCTTTGGGCTTATCAAACAGTATATTACTATAGTCGTTGACTACCGAGTCTTTAGTACCCAGTCTATTCCATTGATCCACTACTCTGTTCCTTAGCCAGTACCAGACAGTTTTCAGGACCACTGCTTTATAATAGAGATTAAAATCTGGTACGGCTAGGCAACCTTCCTTAACATTTCTTTTCATTAGGTACCTTGATATTCTGGACTTTTTGTTCTTCCAAATGAATTTTGTCACTGTTTTTTTTAGTTCTATAAAGTAAATTTTTGATAGATTGATTGGTATGGCCCCAAATATGTAATTTAATTTAGGTAAAATTGTCATTTTTATTATATTAGCTCTACCCAGCCATGAGCAATTGATGTTTTTCCAGTTAGTGAGATCTTATTTATTTGTGTGAAAACTGTTTTGTAGTTTTGTTCATAAAGGTACTGGGTTTGTTTTCGCGGGTAGATTCCCAAGTATTTTATAATGTCTACAGTAACTTTAAATGGGATTTCTCTTACTATCTCTTGCTGTTGGGCTTCATTGGAAATATATAGGAATGCTGAGCATTTATGTGGGTTTATTTTTTATCCTGGAACTTTGATAAATTTATGAATTGTGTCCAGAAGTTTTTTAATAGGTTCTCTAGAATTCTCCAGGTATATCGTCCTGTCATCGGCAAAGACTGATAGCTTAGTCTCTGGCCTAATTTGATTCCTTTGATTTCTTTTTATTCTCAAATTGCTCTTGTAAACATTTCCAGTACCAGAATGAATAAGAGGGGTGATAGTGGACATTCTTGTTTCACCCCTGATAGGATTGGAAATCCTGCTAGTTTATCCCCATTGCATATAATGCTTGCTGATCCTTTAAGTAGATGCTACCTATTATTCTAAGGAAAGTTCCATTTATTCCTATACTTTTGAGTGTTTTTAATAGGAATGAATATTGTATTTTGTCAAAGGCTTTTTCTGCATCTTTAGAAACGATCATATGGTTTCTGCTAGTTTTATTGTTGATATGATTGATGATACTGATGGTTTTCCTAATACTGAAATATCCTTGCATTCCTGGAATAAATCCAACGTCGTCAAAGTGTATTATTCTTGATATAAGCTGCTGTAGCCTTTTTGCTAATATTTTATTTAAGATTTTTGCATCTAGGGGCAGAGCCAAGATGGCGGCGTAGAAGTAGCAAAGCACCGCAGCTCCCACACAAACACGTTAAAAACTCATAAAATAGGATTGTAAAAAGATTTTCAAGCTCCAAAACTCTTTAAAAGACGGAAATCACATCTGTTGCTACAGGCAGCTCAGCAGGTGGGGCTCTTCGCAGCAGTCTGGGATCTGCAGCCAAAACCCCGACAGGCTCAGGCCACAAGGCATTGGTCAGGGAGCCATGTCTATAGGAGAGTAGATCTGCTGCACTGGGGGCACAGTTACCACATTGATCAGGCCAGAAGAAAAAAAGGCTAAGAGAAAGGTCAGTGGATTTTGCTAACTCAGGAGAAGAGCAGGTCTGGTCAAACTGCTCCCAGAACAAGGAAGTACTGGGAGGCGGCTGTAGCAGCAGGAAAGGCTGAGATCAGTGTCTTCCACTGTGCTGCTTTAGAGAGCCTGCAGATAACAGTGGAGCTGAGGTGACTGATCATTGCCAAGGACTATTGTGTTGAGCGTCCTGGATCTGGATCGTGGTCTTGAGTGGTTGTCAAAGGGTGCGCTTTCAGTGAGCCGAAGCTGGGGGGGGGGTGCAGCATCCCACTAATAGCTTTGGCAGCTGTGAAGGCCCCAGTAATTTGGGACAGAGCTTTTCCCCTCCAGGAAGCAGAGTTCCACGGAGCTAAATATCAAACTATTAATATACTGCCCAACAGAAGGAAACGCAGCAAAGTAAGAAGACCAATAAAACTCTAGAATCCTTTTTTGTAGACAAAAAAGACCAAAGCATGGAGCAAGGAAAAGACAACTCAGTCAGAAGTCCCTCAGCAAAAGCTTCCAATAAAAGAGAAGAATGCGTACTAGCTATACATCAACTGAAAAATTAACTTGAAAACCAAATAAGAGACGTGGAGGAAAAATTGGAAAGAGAAATGAGAATGATGCGAGAAAGTCATGAAAAGAGAGTCAACAACCTGACTGAAGAAAACAAT
>CM053602.1:59849514-59874922 GCA_028646575.1 Pseudocheirus occidentalis | reverse complement strand
TATTTCTAGGAGTTTTCTTTTGGGGATCTTTTTGAAGAGGTGATTCATGAATTCTTTCAGGTTAATTTTTGACCTCTGATTCTAAAACATCAGGGCAATTTTCTTTGAGGACTTTTCAAAGGATGCTTTCCAAGTTCTTTTTCTTGTCATGGGTTTCAGGTAGACCAATAATTTTCAAATTGTCTCTCCTGGATCTATTTTCCCGTGCAGCATTTTTTTCCAAGGAGATATTTCACATTGCTTTCTATTTTTTCATTTCTTTGTAACTGTTTAATAGTATGTTGGTTTCTCATAAAGTCATTAGCTTCTACTTGCTCCACTCTAATATGATGGAATTATTCTTTTCAGAAAGCTTTTGAGAATCTTTTTCCATCTGGGAAATTTGACTTTTTAAGGCATTCTTCTCCTCATTGGATTTCTCTTCCTCTTTTGCCATTTGAGTTAATCTATTTTTTAAAGTGCTGTTTTCTTCAGTCAGGCTGTTGACTCTCTTCTCATGATTTTCTCTCATCATTCTAATATCTCTTCCCAATTTTTCCTCCACTTCTCTTATTTGCTTTTCAAAGTCCTTTTTCAGTTGATATATAGCTTCTAGGCGTTCTTCAAGTGTCTTGGAAGCATTTGGTGTGGGAGTTGTGATTGGGTTGTCTTCCTCCTGTTGCATGCTTTTATCTGTTTTGTCCTCAAAGAAGGATTCTAGAGTTTTATTGCTGTTCTTATTTTGCTTCCTTTTCCTCTTGTTGTCCAGTCCATTAATTGGTTGGTTTTTTTTTAGCTTTTTGGAACTCTGATTCCAGGGGGGAAAGCTCTGTTCCTAATTTCTGGCATTTTCCCTGCTGTCAGAGCTATTATGGGGGTGTTGCAGCCCCTCACCCCCAGCTTTGGTTTGATGAGAGCACACCCCAGGGGCACCACACAAGACCATGATCTGGATCCAGGCCGCTCAACGCAAGAGCACTTGGCCCTGATCAATGGACTCAGCCCCCCTATGGTGTCTGCAGGCCATCAGCTCTGAAAGATCCCAGTGGGGGCAGCTGCCGGTTACAGCAGTTCCTGCCCTTCCCCCACTGCTTCCTTGCCCCGGGCATCAGATTGGTTGAACTGCTTTTCCTCCCCCATATTTAGTTTCAAAATTTCACTTTCACTGACCTTCTATAACCCTGGCTTGCTAGACGTGAAGATCCCTTCAGGTGCTGTAGATCTGCTCCCCAGGGTAGACTCACGCTGCTTCTTTGGAGGCTCGGCTGCCACCACCATGGGCCTTGGCCGGGTTTGGTTTCAGCCTGGGCTGGCTTGGGCTCCTGGCTGTGATGAGCCCTTCCTACAGATCTGCCTTCAGCGAGAGATTTGTTTTCTGTATTTTTGTGAGTTTGAGAGTCCTAGAATTTCTTGAGAGTCATATTTTATGGGTATTTAGGGTGGCTGTGTGGGAGCTGCGGGACCTTGCTGCTTCTGATCCACCATCTTAGCTCCACCCATCCCTATATATTTCTAATGAAATCCAACATCAACAGATAGAAAGGGAAATCCCATTTAAAGTTAAAATAGACATTATAAAATTTTGGGGAATCTACCTGCCAAAACAAACCCAGGACCTATATGAACAAAATTACAGAACATATTTCACTCAAAATAAGTCAGCTCTATATAATTGGAAAAAACATCAGGTTCTCATGGCTGTGTTGAACTAATAAGATAAAATTATAATTCTACCTAAATTAAATTACAAATTTAGTGCCCTTCCAATCAATCTTCCAAAAACTTACTTTGTAGAACTAGGAAAAAATAGTAACAAAATTCTTTTGAAATACCAAAAGGTCTGGAATATCAAAAGAATAAATGAAAAAAACGCCATAACATACATTTATCTGTATTATAAAGCAATATTCATAAAAAGTACATGGCACTTGCAGAGGAATATAGTAGTGGACAAAGGGAATAGATTGGGTACACCAAACTCGCAGTCAATGACTATTGTAATATACTGTTTGATAAGACCAGTGATCCCAGTTTGGGGGATAAGAGCTCAGTGTCTGACAAAAACTGCTTGGAAAACAGGAATATAGCATGGCAGAAACTGGGAATAGACCTATGTCTAACACAGTGTACCAAAATCTAGTCGAAATGGGTGCCCAGTCTGGGTAAAAAGGCTGATAGTGTATGCAACCTGAGATAGCAAGGAACAGTTTACCTGACAGATTTATGGCAGAGAGGATTTAATGATCAAAGAAGAGTTAGAGAGCATTATAAAATGCAAAATGGATAATTTGGATTACATTAAAATGAAAATCTTCTGTACAAATAAAGCCAAGGTAACCAAGATTAAGAAGGAACTGGAAAATTGGGAGAGAATTTTTACAACCAGTGTCTCTTATAAAGGACTCTTTTATAAAATATAAAGAGAATTCAGTCAAATCTGTAATAATATAAGTTATTCCCCATTAGATAAATGGTTGAATAATATGAACAGGCAGTTTTCAGAGGAAGAAATTAAAGATATCTATAAGCATAGGAAGAAATGCTCCAAATGTTTGTTGACTGTAGAAATGCAAATCAAAACAACTCTGAGGTACCGCATCTTACTGGTCAGATTGGCTAAGATGACAAAACAGCAAAATGATAAATGCTGGAGAGGATGTGGGGAAAAATAGAACGCTGATGCATTGTTGGTGGAGTTGTAAACTGATCCAACTATTCTGGAGAGCAATCAGCAAGTATGCCCAAAAGGCTATAAATAAATGCATATCCTTTGGTCCGGTAATACCACTTGTAGGGTTGTATCCCAAAGGGATAGTAGAAGTGAGAATAGGACCTGTATGTACAAAAATATTTATAGCAGCTCTCTTTGTGGTGGCAAAAACCTGGAAATTAAGGGGATGGCCATCAATTGTGGAGTAGCTAAACAAGTTGTGGTATATAAATATAATGGAATACTATTGCTCTATAAGAAAAGGGGAATAGATAGACTTCATATTTACCTGGAGAGGATTATGTTTTTTATCTTTTAAAATATAATATTTTATTTTTCCCCAATTACATGTTAAAACAATTTTTTAACATTTAAAAGAATTTTGAGATTAACTTCTGTCCTTCCCTTTCCAAACCCCTTAGATATTAAGCAATTCAATCTAGTTTACATATGTGGAATCATAAAACAATTTCATATTAGTCATTTTATATAAGAAGATTTGAATAAAAAAGAGAGAAATAAAAGGGAAAGATAGGAAGGAAGGAAGGAAAGAAAGAAAGAAAGAGAGAAAGAGAGAAAGAGAGAAAGAAAGAAAGAAAGACAAATAACATGCTTTGATCTACATTCAATCAATATCAGTTCTTTCTCTGGAGGCAGATAATGTACTTCATCAATAATCCTTTGGGATTGTCTTGGACAATTGCATTGCTGAGAATAGCTAAGCCATCTAAAATTCTTCATTGTACAATATTGCTGTTACTGTACATGATGTTCTCCTGGTTCTGCTCACTTCCCTTTACATCAATTCATGTAAGTTTTTCTAGATTTTTCTGTAATCATCTTGCTTGTCATTTCTTATAGCACAATAACATTCCATTACAATCATATATCACAGCTTGTTCAGCCATTCCCCAACTGATGGGCATCCCTTCACTTTCCAAATCTTAGCCACCACCAAAAGAGCCGCTGTAAATATTTTTGTATAAATAGATCCTTCCCCCGCCTCATCCCTTTTTTTATGTCTTTGGATTATAGACCTAACAGTGGTATTATTGGATCAAAGGATATGCACAGTTGTATAATAGTGCCCTTTGGGCACACTTTTCAGCTATACCTTTAAAAAGAAAATGAAAGTGTAGTAAAACACATGAAATGGTATACTTTACATAAGATAGTTTCTAAGGCTTCTTCCCCTGGGTTTCTTTCTTTTTTTTACTGTATTTTTATTTGATTTCTTGTTTACATTATTCATTTTCATTACATTTTTGAATTACAAATTTCCTCCCCATCTTGCCCCTGCCCCAACGCTAAAACAGCAATCCCACTGTAAAGCCCCTCCCCTGCTCTGCTCTTTTATTTTCTGGTAGGGCAGGGAGGGTCTCCCTATCCCAGCCCCTGTATATCTTAATTCCTAGTTGCAGGTATTACAGAACTTTAAATTCTAGATCCTTTCGATTCCTCCCTTGTCACCAACCACAACTGGAAAGACACTCAATTCAATACAGTCTGTGGATGTGTAATTATACAGGACATCTTCGTAGTGGACATATTGTGACAGTGATCCTCTGTCTCTCCTTCCTATCCCTCCCCCCTCTTGTTCTGTTCTCTACCCTGTCCCTGCCTCTTTACTGGTGTGTGCTTCCAGTATCCCTTCCCCAGACTCTGCCCTCCACTCCATCTTCCCCCCTCTCATCCCCATGCCCCATACTCTCCTGTGTGGCATGATGCCCAGTTTAGAGTTTATGCCATTTCTTCCCTAAGCCAAATTCAATGAGAGTAATTGAAAGTAAAAGTGTAATAGTTATCTCTTGCCTCATCTCTATGGTATGATTAATCCCATTTTGTCTTTCCCTGTCTCCTCTCATTCTAGACCTCTCCCATCTCAGAATTTTGCCTTTTAAGTTATCCCCGCACATTCAATTCATCCAATACCCTCTATATACCCCATACATACATGCTCAGATATATGTTCATATGCATATATAGACTCCTATATGGACATATGTGTAAGTATACATACATACATACAGATATATATGTATGTATGTATATATATAAACACACATTTGTATTCCCTTCACCTATCCTCATACTAAGCAAAGTTTCATAAGTTACTATTATCATTTTTCCATAATGGTATGTAAACAATTCAAATTTGACAAGTTCCTTATGATTTCTTTCCCATGTTTACCTTCTCATGCTTCTTGTGTTTCCTTCTCAAATTTTCCGTTCAGCTCTGGTTTTTTCAGCAAGAATGCTTGAAAGTTCACCGCCTCATTGAGTGACCATATTTTCCCCTGGTACAATATGCTAAATTTTTCTGAATAGCTGATTCTTGGTTTTAATCCCAGCTTCCTTAATCTTTGAAATAGCGTATTCCAGGCCTTCGATCCCTCAGTGTAGAAGCTGCCAGATCCTGAGTTATCCTGATAGTGCTTCCACAGTATTCAAATGGTTTTCTCTTGGAAGCCTGTAATATTTTCTTCTTCAGGTGGGTATTCAGGAACCTGGCAATAACATTTCTAGGAGTTTTCTTTTGGGGATCTTTTTGAAGAGGTGATTGATGGATTCTTTCAAGTTCTATTTTGCCCTCTGATTCTAAAACCTCAGGGCAATTTTCTTTGAGGATATCTTTAAGAATTCTTTCCAAGTTCTTTGTTTGGTCATGGGTTTCAGGTAGACCAATAATTTACACATTGTCTCTCCTGCATCTATTTTTCAGGTCAGTGGCTTTTTCAAGGAGATATTTCACATTTTTTTCTAATTTTTTTTCATTTCTTTGTGACAGTTTAATAGAATCTTTGTTTCTCACATAGTCATTAGCTTCTACTTGCTCCACTCTAATTCTGAAGGAATTATTCTCTTCAGAATGCTTTTGAGATTCTTTTTCCATCTGGGAAATTTGACTTTTTAAGGCATTCTTCTCCTCATTGGCTTTCTGGGCCTCTTTTGCCATTGGAGATAATCTATTCTTTAAAGTGTTGTTTTCTTCACTCAGGTTGTTGACTCTCTTTTCATGATTTTCTCGCATCATTCTCATTTCTCTTCCCAGTTTTTCCTCCACTTCTCTCATTTGGTTTTCAAAGTCTTTTTTACAGCTTATGTATAGCTTCTAGGCATTCTTCAATTGCCTTGGAAGCATTTGGTGTGGGAGTTCTGAGTTCTGGGCTCTCTTCCTCCCATTCCATACTTTGACCATTTTTATCCATAAAAAAGGATTCTAGAGTTTTACTGGTGTTTTTAATTTGCTTCCTCTTCCTCATCTTGGCCAACCAATTAATTGGTTGTTTTTTTTTTTGGTTTGTGCAACTCTGCTCCCAAGGGGGGAAGCTGTGTTCCAAATCGCTGGGGTTTTCCCAGCTGCCGGAGCTATTAGGAGGGTTATGCAAGACCGCCCAGGTTTGGCTTCCTGAAAGTGCACCCCAGGACCACCACCCAGGACCACGATCTGGATCCAGGCCACTCCACTTCAGGGCACTTGGCCCTGAACAACTGATTCAGCCCCCCTGGGGAGTCCGCAGGCCAGGGGCTCTGAAGCAGCCTGGTGGTTGCCGCTGCTGGTTCCAGCACTTCCCTTCCCCCACTGCTTCCTTGCCCCGGGGGTAGATTGGCAGAACTGCTTTACCAACCCCAAATTAAACTTCAAAGTTTCACTTGCACTAACCAGTCTCTGAGGATTTGAAGATTCCCTTAGGCAGGTGCTTTAGATTTTCTTTGAAATAGAGACTTGGGAGGCTCACCCTCCAGGCAGACCTGGGGCCTAGCATGGTCTTGGCTGTAGTTTTGGGCTGGCCGGGTCTCTGTTCTGCTCTGGTGGGAGCTGCCCCCTCTCCCGTCCCGTTCATCATGCCTTGGCAGATGTGGAGGTGCTGGAGGCTGTATATCTCTCCTGCAGACTGGCTCCAGTGCCCACTTGGCTCAGCTCAGCCCGTCTACTTCCCACTGCCCAGGCCTGACCACGTTCTCAGCTCCACGCTGTTCCAGCCTCTTTTCCCGGCCCGCAATGAACCCCTGCTGCCGAGCTGCCTTCTGCGAGAGATGTGTTCTCTGTATTTTTGTGTGAGGATGAGAGTCCTAGGCTTTATCTGGGCTCATTTTATGGGTGTTTAGGGTGGCGGTGTGGGAGCTGTGGGACCTTGCTGCTTCTACACTGCCATCTTGGCTCCCCTTGGAGAGGATAATACAAACAGATTCTAAGTGAGAAGAGCAGAACCAGGAAAAAAATTGTGCACAATCACAGACACATTGTATGTGTGATGACCAACATTGATAAACTCGACTCTTCTAGCAACACACAGTTTTACAACTCTACAAGTCTCAGGATGGAAAGAGATGTCTATATTCAGAGAAAGATCTAGAAAGGTCAGAGTTTAAATGGAGACTGGAGCAATCTACATTCTATCATTCTTTTCCATGTGCGGTTTTGTTTCTTTTTTTTCTCCCATTGTTCATTCCTTTGGTTACAACCCTTGTATACAACCAGACTAATGTCCAAATGTAAAACTTTTTGCAGATCCTATACTTGATTGCATGATGCCGTGGGGGTGGGGAGGGGAGAGAGAGGGGAGAAAATTTGAAACTCAAGGAACTGTGAAACTGTATCTTGTAAACTGAAGGTAAATAAACAAATCAATAAAAAAATTATGTTCTTAAAGTATGATTATCTGTTCAAAAAATTATCGAGAAAACTGCCCTGATATTCTAGAACCAGAGGGCAAACTAGAAATTGAAAGAATTCCCTTATCGTCTCTTGAAAAAGATCACAAAAGAAAAGTTCTAGAAATATTATAGCCAAATCCCAATGTTCCCGTGTCAAGGAGAAAATATTATAAGCAGTCAGGAAAACAAAAACAACTTGAGAATTGTGGAAACACAATCAGGATGACACAAAATCTAGCACCTTCTACATTAACAGAACAAAGAGCTTTGGATATGGGTATTCTGGTGACCAAAGGAACTAGGATTGAAACCAAGAATCACCTTACTAGCAACACAGAGTCTAAGGCTTAAGGGGAAAATATAATCATTCAATGAAACAGAGGACTTTCACACGTTCATGATTAAAAGAACAGAGGTGAACAGAAACTTATTCAATCACTCAGTCCATCAGTTGATTTTTATTTAATGGAGAGCCAATGGAGGAACTGACACATGACCATGCTGCTTCACTCCAAATCCAAAACCAGCAGCCTTTCATTGCAACACAGTCAATGAGTAGAATTGATAGGTCAGCGGAATAAAGATTAGGATATGGGTGGAGCAAACACTCTCTGAGTCCCTGCAATCCCACTTTCAGATCTAACTATTCTTTGAGAATGAAAGGTCAGCCTGTGGACTAGCTTCATTGTTTCCTAAGTCAGGATGCATCTCATATCAATGCACTTCGATCCCCAGCATATGAATAGTTCAACTGCTGTGCACCCACAGAGTTTGCTAGTGACAATCATTTAAGATCATGTGAGTCCCAGAAGGGGCCAAAGCCTGAATTAATCAGCTAGAAGAAGCACCCTGACATAATAGACATCCTTTACTCTGCTTTCTGAGTTAACCCAGAATGCCCCTTCCTGTGTCAACATGTGAAGCTGACCAGGAGCATTCTTCTGTTTGTGACCACTAAGGACAAGGCACCCTGACTCAGGCACTATCTTGAAGAGTTGGACTTTTCTTCTCTTGCTATCCTATGGACAAATGCCATGTAGGGGAAACACAGATATCCTGGGATTGTCATTTCAGTGGACACTTTGTCATTTCTCTTACTGTGTTTACAAGTTAACTAAGAAACTTCTTTTCTCATGCTATTGTTAGAACATATGGAGGCTGTAATTTTTGAGTGACACAGACCTTCTGAATTGGATTGTTGTAAATGAATAATAGGTCTTCTCATCTTGCTAATCTCTGAGTCAAAATTATCCTGTCACTCTCTCTTTGACTGAATCCAAATTTCACAGAAAAAATCCCCTTATTAAAAGGGTTTGTTCTAATTCATGGCTGGTGGAGTTCTGAACTTAACCAACCATTCTGGAGAGCAATTTGGAGCTATGTCATAGGGCTATAAAAATGTGTATAACCTTTGACCCAGCAGTACCACTTCCAGAGCTAAAGAGATCATAAAAATGCAGAAAGGACCACCATGTATAAAAATATTCATACAGCTCCTCTAGTGGCCAGGAACGGGAAATTGAGGTGATGCCCTTCAACTGGGGAATGGCTGAACAAGTTAAGCCATATGCCTGTAATGGAATTCTATTGTACTATAAGAAATGGTGAACAGGCAGAGTTCAGAAAAGCCAGAAAAGACTTATATGAACTGATGCTAAGTAAACTGAGAAGAATCAGAACATTGCAGACAGTAACAGCCATAGTGTGTGATGACTGATTTTGATAGACTTAGCTCTTCTCAGCAATGCAATGACATAAAACAATTCCAAAAGACATAATGGAAAATGCCATCCACATCCAGAAAAAGAAATATGCATCTTCAATGCAGATTGAAGCTGACCATTTTCTTTTTGTTTTGTTTTATGCTTTTTTTCCTCGTGGTTCCCCCTAGTCATTCTTCTATACGACATGACTTATGCAGAAAGTATGTGTAATAGGAATGTATATGTGGACACTATATCACATTGTATATCCATCTTGGGGATGGGGGAGGTGAGGGAAGGTGAGAATATTTAAAAGTTACAGAAGTGAATATTGAAAACCAAAAATGAATAAACTTTAAGAAATTCTTAAGAATATTCAAAAATTACTACACTGTCAACATTTTTCTAAAAGGATTTGTTCTGTAAAATTTGGACTCAGTCCAAAGGCCACACCTATGGACCTAGAGGTGCAGCCACATATGTACTCAAGGGTGCAAGTTCACCAATCCAGGATTAACCTACCTACGGAGATTCTAGGGAGAGGTCAAAACCTTATAGCCCCTAGATTACATAGGATGGGTTCAACAGCCTCCCCGTGAGGCAGAATTATATAGGGGAAAGAACACTGTCCAATGTGGAGACAGGGTGATATACTCACTCTGATGGTTTTGTACCTGTAAGGCCTGGCACTTTCTGGCTTTAGTTGCCATATCTGTAGAATTAAGGGTGTGTACTAACTGTCCTCTGAGGTTTTTTCCAGCTATAGATGTAAGATTTTCTGGCCAGCCTACCTAAGGACAGCCAGAAGGTTCCCCACTGAGGAATGAATTTCTTTGACCACATCAACTGATAAATCTTTTTATGACATTTGATGGACTTACATAGCATGTTGTGTGCAGTGGAGAACATAAGAGATGTTTTAAGATAATTAATGATATTTTCATTTCAAGAAAGCCTATATGATAAGTATCGTGTTGAGAATTGTCCCTCTTTTCTTTACTTCCTTGTGTTTTCTTTTTTCTGCTGTACACTTTTTTTCTCCAACCCCTCCAAACATCCCCCCAGAAAAGTAATTTTAGATATGTTTCTCCATAGTTATATATACATACACGTATACTTATATAAGTACATATATAGACATACACGTTTGCAAAACTATTATACTCCTGATCTTTGATTTTATATATGATTACATCTAATTTCCAATCCCTCCTCCCATCTCTACTTTACTTCTACCATATTCAATTTTCTTTTCGTGGGTGGGGGTTCGAATTTTCTCCCACAAAATGACTAACATGGAAATTATTCCTTGTTGTTTTTTGTCCTTTGTTCTCAAAGGGGACCATGATAACAGGGAGGTAATGGCAAGACATTCAAGATAATGGGATTTAAGAGGGGAAGGGCTGGGAGTGCTGTGAAAAGTAACCAGCCTCACCTCCTCCAGAGCCATCTGTGTCTAGTGGCAAGACATATATCAGAATGATGAAAGATGACTCTGGATCTAGGGAGAGGGAAATGTGGGCACAGATTGGCCAACAATACGTTCCAGAAAAACCTAGATTGGCCATTGTTTGGGCCATCACTGGCTTGGAGTGAATGTAAATAGCAATTGTTTCTGTTCTGCCCAGAAACACTCAGGGACTTCCCCTCCCACATTGATCTTTTTTAATTAGGTAAGAGAGGCCATTCTCTGCCTTATTTCTTACCCAGCCTTAATCAATGAAAAGGCATTGCCTCAGTCAAACTAACAGCTGTGAAATATGGAAATGTTTTACATGGATTGCACACACATAACTGTAAAGTTGAGAATTCTCTTGTCTGGGGAACCCTATACCTCCACCTTAAGTGTGGGATGTTCTTTCTAATACCAAAGAAATCGACCAATGATCTCCAGATTGATTATAGTTAGTAGTTTAATCAATCATTATGAATACTTACAGGCCAGTCTTCAGTTTGGGATGGCAGCCAGACATTTAAGTGGATTCCCAAAAAAGACACCAAAAATGCCCATGGAAATTATAGTAAACAGAAAAGGAAAGAGGAGCTAGATAGAGAATCACCTCTGGTTGGTCGATATTTTTGGTTTTCTGCTTAGTAATGAATGGGCTTGGATTTTAAGCCAATGTTATGCCCAAACATAAGTTTGTGCACTGATCATGTACAGGTCACATATGGGCCATGATATTCTCAGAACAGGTTTCATCGGTCATAGTATTGTAAGTTATAACTCTAAGTTATAATTTTTAACTGGTCACCATGAATGGGCTTCCACCTTTCACAGAGTTCAGGTTTTTATGGCTCTTCACTTGTACTCTATTTTATGGTTTTTCCTCAATTGGAACGCCAGAATCCACCACTGAAAAGTCACCCATATATTCTTTCCAAATATCTTCTGAAATGTCCGTGGGGCAGCTCTATACTACAAAACTTAGGGACTTTTTGGGTAAAGTCGGCATGGTACCATTCATAAGCATAAAACACCCAAGCACTATAACCACACAAAGGAAAACATGACCAATGAGAAAATTATTACAATTGTTGCAATTTTCTTCTGTCCCAACCCTGTGGAGGTGAAGGAAGAATCAAAGGCATTTTTGGGTTCATGGGAGAGCCGAAGTTCTGAACTTAACACAGGCTGGTTCAGTTTCTGAAATAAGTTCAGAGACAAGTAAAAATGGCTTGAGTAGTATTAAAACATATTGAGGGGACAGAGAAAAGAATCAACTACAAAATGGGATGAGAAAAATTTGATTTTTTTTCAATTACCCACTTTATCCCAAGGGGGAAATTTAGTTTCACAAGTTTACACTGTGATAATCATCAGCCCATCCCCAACATTCATTTAATTGACAAATTTCGTCTTGGAATCCAGATGTCCCATGTAGTTGTCTCTGGAACATCTTTTCTTGTGGAAATCTGAAAAATGTCTTTTGCTCATGAGCAACTATTCAGTAGAATTGTTTTTCTGGTTCCAGAGTTACTTGTAGAGACTCCTTACAAATTCCTGCTAAAATCAAAAGTAGGAACCTAGAAGTTGTATGAAACAACTTCTTCAAAGTTCAAAAGTTCAAAAAACTTTAAGACATCCTTAAGAATACTCATAAAAAAGAAAACAAAACAACTCTTCTATCAACATTGTTTGAAAAGGATTTGTTCTGTAAAACTTGGACTCAGTCAAAAGGCTACACCCAAGTACCTAGAGGCCAGCCACATTTGGCCTCAAGGCTGCCAGTTCCCCACCCCTAGGTTAACGTTTCTCTGGAGAGTCTAGGGGAGAAGTCAAAACTTTATGCTCCCAGGATTCCCTAGGAGGGGTTCAAAAGCCTCCTTGGGAGGCAGAATTCTATAGGGGAAGGAACACTGTCAAATCTGGAGGTAGGGTAAAATACTTGTAGAGACTTCTTAGATGTTCCTGCTAAAATCTTTTAGAAAACAGATCTCAATACAAGTTAGTATAACCTCTCAAATTTTACTTCTCCAATAACTACGTCATATTGTAAAAAGCAGTTGAGACCTTTATGGTTCTGGTCTTAATAAGAGAACCTCAAAGTAGGAACCCAGAAGTTGCTTAAAGCTTGAAAAAACTAAGGTTTTTACCTGCCCAAGGAAAATCATTTACATGTGACATACAGGATTGTCTAATCTGGTTACTTTCTCAAAATTTTCCACTCTGATTCCAGTTGCTTTAGGAGGATCAGATGCTACTCAAGAATCGCTCCTATACATGAAAATATAAGTAACAACATTCTTTCAAGTAGACGCATTATGCTGCTGAATTCAGTAGTTACCCAAATGTATTGGCTTATAAGAAACTGACTGTATACTACAAAGATAATTAAAGATTTGGGAGGATACATAAAAATTAATTCCAAACAGTGCGTATCAATAAGTTGCTTATAACAAAATGTGTACAATATTAGTGATAAACTTGAATGAAATTAACTTTTCCATTAATGGAACACAAAAAGGCAGGTACATCCCTAAAGAAAATTGATTGTACTGAGATTTCCTTACCCAAGCCATACTGAAGATGTATCTGATGTCCACCCCACAAAATATCAAATTCCTTTCTTTCATTCACAACTTAAAAAAAATCATTGCCTAACTATTGGCATATTATTTAGAAAGGATGAGCTTTTTCAGGGACTTATTCTTTTATGTGATTATGCTGGCAGGCAGGTGACAAGCCCAAGTATCAATTCACATAGTTATTTGGGATATGGAATAACTGCACATTTGGAATGAAAACAGCAACCTCTCACATACTTGTATTGTGCTCATGTATTTTCTAATCACTTGTTCTGATAATAGGAATTGGAATTGGGTACAAATGAGTAAAACAGGGAAATGATTTTAAGAGGACCAAATTAGCCCTTCAGGCTTAAGTCTCAGGGCACATAAACGACAAGATGAAGCAACCACAGCTGTCTGATTTCAGGTAAGAGTCAAAGTTTAACAACCAATCATGTAGTAATAATTCTTCCTCACCAACAGAATCAGGAATAGCCAGTTGTAAAACATTCCTGCTCAAAGAAATGTAATGAGAAAATGGAGCTAGGAGGATCCCACCTTGGGTTGAAGCCAATGTTGTCCTCTCAAGGTTTTGCCAGGAACAGACCTCTATGTACAACAGTTGAAGATCACATTGCCTCTCAGCAGCTTGTGGAATTTCTCTAGAATGGTGAATTTACTGACTTGATGATTCATTAGGCATTGATACCTCAATTCAAAGCTCAAAATAAAATAAGTTACAGCCTCAAGAGCTTTTACTTCAAATGGCACGGTTCACAAATCATCTGTACTCTCAATTGTTTGTCGAGGAATGATAAAAGTATATGAACAGTTTACAGAGGAAGTAATCAAAGAAATCTACAGCCATTTGGGAAAAATATTCT
Organism: Pseudocheirus occidentalis; assembly: GCA_028646575.1. NCBI lineage: Eukaryota > Metazoa > Chordata > Mammalia > Diprotodontia > Pseudocheiridae > Pseudocheirus > Pseudocheirus occidentalis. Next base: position 59,860,976 of record CM053602.1, on the reverse strand, counting down.
GAATTACTATCAAGTGGAGCAATGCAGAGTAAAAAAAAATGTGAGTTACTACCTCACATGTACAAGATCTTTTCATAGGACAGAAAATGAAAACTGCTGGAGGGGATGGGGGAAAATTGCCACATCAATACACTGTTGGTGGAGTTGTGAACTGATTCAGCCATTTTGTAGTGCAATTTGGAACTGGGCTAAGAGGACTATACATAGCAATAACACTTTACTAGATTTGCATCCCAAAAGACATTTAAAAAAATATAAAGGCCTTATGTTTACGCAATTATTTATTCCGGCTCTTTTCTGGCGGCAAAGAATAGGAAATTGAGGGGAGGAGCATCAGTTGGGAAATGGCTGAACCAGTTGTGGTATATGATTTTGATATAATAGTATAATGCTATTAGAAATGATGATCAGGATGGTCTGAGAAAAACCTAGCAAAGTTTACATGAACTAATGGAAAGAGAAATGAGCAGTACCAGGAGAACAGCACGCGCATTAACAGCTATATTATCAGATGATCAATTATGAATGATTTAGCTACTCTCAGCTGTATAATTATCCAAGGCAAGGTGGAAGGATTTGGATTGAAAAATACTATCCACATGAAGAGAAAGAACTTATGCTGTCTAAATATAGATCAAAGTATAAATTTTTAACTATCTTTTTCTTGAAGGTTACTTTTGGTCTATATTTCTTTTTGCCATATGACTAATAAAAAAATATGTGTTGCATTACTACAAAAATATAACCTATTCCAAACATTTGCCTGCTCATTAAGGGGGGAGGGGTTGAGAAAAAGGGAGGGAAAGAAGTTGAAACTTAAAAATTTTAAAAATGAAAGTTAACATTTGTTTTTACATGATATTAGCAGAAAATAAATTACCAAGTAAATATTAAAGCAACAACAATGACAACCACAGCATAAGTGGACCATCCTAGAGGCTCTTTCTATCATGTGAATTTCCCTTGGACGTAGAAAAGGGCAGGAGGGGACTGTATTTCGGTGGAGGAGGGGCTGGCAACTGGTTCAAGGACACATGAGTTTTGGGCATAGAGAAGCAAGAGCAGAAGAAGGAACACGTGGCTGGAGGGGCCAGTCACATAAGGGCCCCACTGGAACAGAAAGGAAGAAAGCACCAACAGGCTGACACATGGGGACCAGACATGGAAACATCCAGGAGACAACAGGTGACACATGGTGGTGTCCAGGAAAATACACCCAGGACCCCAAGGTGAAAGGACAAAATACCAAAACACAGGCACCAAACCCTCAGGCAAGGGGGCAGACTGAAACCAAGGTCACCTCACTCGGCACTTACAGTTGCATGCCAACCCCAAATCCGGAAGTTATGGTAGTTGTATCTCTGCAAGTCTGTTCTTCTCCTTTCACACGTAGGGTGATTTTTCAATTTTTTTTTCTGTTGGGAGGATGGTATGAGGCCACAGACCATCAAGCTGAGAGGCAGGAGTAGAACAAGATCCCAGTTCATTATGGTAAAGTTTATATGGCTGTGTTTTGGGAACGCAGATTTCTTTCTTATATAAAGTCCAGTTTAGATAACGTGACTTTACATAAAGCAGCATCTGTCTGTACTCCTTTCTATTCCCTTTCACTTGTCTCCAGAGGCCTTTCATATATCAGTTTTCTAAAATTCTGTTACTCTTATTATCTTAGTTCTTAATCTTTTCATGGTTAGGTTTATCTAGCTTTCAGAGGGAAAAAGTGGGGTCCTCCACTATGGTCTATTTCTTCTTTAATATTTCCTTTCAGAATATGAATGCTATGCCACATCCCAAATATATGTTAACTCTTGATATTACTTCACTGTCATTCCTTTGAAGATGCAGTTTCTCTCCTCACCCATTATAATAGGGATATTGGTTCTTTGTTTTATCTGAGATCATGATTGCTACCCCTCCATTTTTTACTTCAGCTCAGGTAGGACCGTTTCTGCTCCAGCCTCCTATTTGAACTCTGTGGTTCTTTCTTGGTTTCAAATTGTGTTTCTTGTTGAAAAAACAAACATACTGTTGGATTCTGATTTCTCATTAATTTTGATACCCACTTTCATTTTATGCGTGAGTTCATCCCATTCACAAAGTTAGGATTACTAACTGTGCATTACTTTCTGTCCTATTGTATTCTGTTTCTCCTTCTCTGTCTTTTTATCCTGTCTCTATTCCAATTTCTGATTTACACATGACCACTGTATTCTTTTATCAGCCCACAGATTTATTAATACTTTCTTCTCTTTTCCCATTCATTTACTTACCTGTATAGTCAGATTTGTATGACCAACTAAATAAGACTATATAGATTCAGCTATATACCTAAGTACAGATATTTCCCCTTTTTGAACCAATTGAGATGGGACTTAGGTTCAAGCATTGGCCACTCCCCCCTACCAATTTCCACAGTAAAAGATTTCGCTGACATGCCTATTTTATGTAAGATATGTTGTCCCATTATTTCTCTCGCTTCTGCCTTCTCCCAGGGCATTCATGTTTCTTCCCTATCCATTTATATTATATCATCCTACACTAAGTGGTTCACTTCCTATCCCCCTTTCAATGTACAATCCTCCTACCTGATCTAATAATGATACAATTCTTAGAAGATAGGTGTTTCTTCTTCCCTTTGAGAAAAGTACACAGTTTAAGCTTATTGAGTCGCTTATGATTTATCCTTCATATTTACCTTTAAAAGCTTCTTTTGAGTCTTGTATTTGAAAGCCATTTTTCCTCTTCACCACTGGTCTTTTCATCTGGAATACTTCAAAGGCCTCTCTCTCATTAAATATTTATTTTTGTCTCTCCGTGTGTTTCCCCACAAAGTAAGCCTGTAGTAAGTGGAATGTTCTCCGAGAGACTGTCTCCTTCCACAATTATCTTTTCCTCTGAGTCTTCAGAGAATAGATGTGCTTCTCCCGAAAGTAAGCCTGTAGTAAGTAGAATGTTCTCAGAATATATATCTTCAGCCATAAATATTTCATCCACTGAATGTTTAGAGGCTAAATGTGTCTCTCCCTAAAGTAAACCTGTAGTAAGTGGAATGTTCTCTGAGAGACTGTTTCCTTCCACAAGTATCTTTTCCTCTGAGTCTTCAGAGAGTAGATGTGCTTCCCCTGAAAGTAAGCCTGTAGTTAGTAGAATGAGTGATTTTCTTTCCTAAAAAAAAAAATACTACTTGTCACGTGGCATGGCACTCAGGCAGGACAAGAGGGAGGTACACATGGGATGCCACGATGTAAGATACAGAAAACATCAATGAAAACTATTTTAATGAAGTCCAAGAACTAAGGGGTATGCATGGGCAGGTAGGAAGGGGAATGAAAAGGGCTTTGGATGTGCAGAGTGATTCCCTCCACCTGTGCAGCCTCAGGATCAGGGCCTGGCTTGAGACCTACAGGGCTGAAAAAGGAGCCTTTTGGGGGCTCTGCCCATTTATCCCTATGTCTGGCAACCTGAGTGCCTATCTTCTTTCCATCTTGCCTCAGGTTCCATGTGTATTTCCTTGTGTGATATGTCGCCTGTCCTTTTCTGTGTGTGGCTATTACATGTGTCTGTTCCCTTCATGTTCTTCCCCTCCCTTCTGACCAGGAATTCATGTGCCTGGCTAACAAAGCCGCCTGATGCTCTTCCTGCTCTGACTTCTGTCCACAGACCCCATGTGTCCTTGAACTGTCTCCTGCGTCCTCCTTTCACAGGCATGTGACCCCCTGTGTGCCTCCCTCCTACCCTGTTAGGCAGGTCTGGGCAAATTCACATTGCTTCATAATTGTTCTCTTTACAATTTTCCAAAGGGTCCACTTATGCAAAACAATAACTGTCTGTAGTTATAAAATAATAACCAAGCTGCACAAATGGAAAGGAATTTAGCAGAAATGGGATAGAATCACATGAATTAGATGGGATATTTGAAATAATAAAGTGATTTCTTATGAAAATGATTAAGAGATATCAGTATAATCATTAATAATTACTCTAGCTTGTATCTACAACTCACTAATCGATTCTAGAGTTATCGATTAAGATCCTACCCTGTACTGGGCACACAGAGAGAGAAACAGGTGTCCTACTGAAGCCATCAACAAGCATTTCTTAAGTAACTCCTGCAGAACAGGTATAGTGCTAGGTTCTACAGATGCAAACACAATGAGAGACACAGTACTTAACCACTAGAAGCTCAAGTTCCAATGAGCTAAATAATACATCAAACGATACAGAGAATAAAGACAAATAAAGACAACATACAAGGCAGTCTGGGAGCTAGGCCATGACAAGATAGAATCCAGAGAGGCTTCATGAAATAAGGTGATGTTTTCTTGACGAAAAGTCTCTAGTCCATACATGGGAAGATTCTGGTCCAGGATTTCTCCCAAGCCAGCTCCCCGTGAAGCTTATATTATGTTTTAAGATGGGCCCACTATCTCTTCCTTACTTGCAAGAGTTTAGGACATGATAACCGAGCAGTGAAGCAGACGTAGATGCATGCAAGGCAACAAGGACGTGAAAACATGCAGATGTACCTTAGTGAACAAGGACTTTAAAACATATAGATGTGCCTAAAGGAACAGGGACATTAAACATTTTCTCATGGGAACCCAAGACATAATTGCTTTACATTCATTATTTAAACCCTGCTCTCTGATCGATAAATGGGAACTGCTATGACCGATCCTACCTGGCTCATGGGGACAAGAAAAAGTTCCAGAGAGAGGAATGCCCTCCAGTGTCTCTGGAGAACATAATTAAAGGTAGGAGGTAAAGTCAGATTTTCTCTTAATTTAATAACTTACAAAGGGTAACTCACCAGGCTAATGGGAGTATGGCATAGACATTAGTAGAAAATACAAACAAGCAAAGATTAGCCCAATCTGAGAAAAAGAAATATCAGGAGAAAAAGGGACAGGTACAAAGCTAAAGCAGAAACCGAGAATGTTAACTAACGTTGTTAAATAGAAAATAAAAGAATTATTTATCATTAGCCATTAATTAAAAGAATTCTTGGAATGTGTAGAGCAGAAGGGGATGGTCGATTCGGTAAAAGGGGATACAGCAGTGAGACAGAGGATTAAGAGGCTTATAAAGGAGGGTCTCGCTCCAACATTTCCCCATTTCTGCCTTTTTTCTATGGAATATATTAACGATGTGTTTAACATCAGAAATGAAAGGGCTAGGGGTGGATAGAGCTATGCACAGTGATCCAGCTCTCTTTCTTGGAAACAGATAAAAAGAAAATGATCAAGTAAGTTTTACCTCGGACCAAGCATAATGTCTGATCTCTGCAAACGATCTTTAACAATTTCTGAATGCGCTCTTCCTGTCATTTTTGGTCTGTTTTGGTTTTGTGTCTCTGTGTGATAGAGAGTGAGTGTAAGTAATCTGACACCCAGAAAAGTTTAATATGCAGCTGGACTGTTGGACTTTCCCTTGGAGTGCTCTCATCTCTTTCCCTCCATTTTCTCTCCCCACCCTTGACTGTGAGCATGCAGCAGTTGGCTAAGGAGAGAAAAAGAGAGAGGAAAACATTTTATTTTATAGATTATATGATAGTAGTAGCAAGTCATAAAGTATAGAAAGAAGTATCAGGCAAAAATTACTTGCACTATAAAGCGTGAACAGAAATTTTAAGATTTTAAAGGTTTGAAAATCTCTTTCTTCCCTTCATAACTCTGACAAACTTAAGTAAAAAGGTGATAAGGGAATTATTTTTCCCCTCAGATCACAGAGATATACAAACAAGCATTTCACCATTTCCTGCTTCACTTAGAGAAAAATTTTATGTTTCAGAATGCAACTGTAAGTCAATTGAATTCATGTGAAAAGTAAAAAGTGTCACTCCTAATTTGATGCTAAATATAACTCAGAATTTATCATACTATTTGGCAGTTAGGAAAATTGGGATATTTTCTAAGATTTGATAAGAAACATGAGATTTTTGGGGATTCTCTACTATCTGAGAGTACTAGGAGAGTCATCACTCCCACATCACTTTTGCTGGAGGTGTCAAAGTTATCCCTTTTAAAGAAGTTTTTAAGGAGTGGACACATAAACACAGCTTACTAGAGTAAAAGTTTAATCTGCTGAAAATATTTTACAAAAATTCATTGAATGCTCTCACGTCATATTAGAATAAAAGAGAGAGGTCTGAAGAATAATAGGGAATTTAAATTACCCTCCTCAATCTGGCATAAGGGAGGAAGCATACTATATTTATCAAGGACACCCCTAGCAACGGTCCTGGGGTACTCAAACTCCACCCTTGTAGACAAGCAGATGAACCACACCATTCAAAACTCCTAAATACACAATCAAACTCTGCAGCTGTGAGGAGAGAACAAAATTTTCTGCACTCCTATAAGCCCAATGTTCTGTCAATCGTTTTTGTAAGACATGATTTGGAAATACAATTAAAGTCATGATGTCACTGTGTTGTGGTCTTTTTAACCTGCAGCAAAATTCTCTCATTTAAAATGTGAGTGATCATTGTAAGCCAGAAATAGTGTGAGATAAAGCAAATTTCTAATCTGAATTCTTTTGAAACAAAATGAGAGAGGAAAAGTTAGTGTAAAAAAAACAGTTATGTCATTTAACATCTTACTACGCTTTTGTATGCCTTAGAGAAAACCAGGTATTTACACCTTTACTTGTAGTTAGAAAGGAGGTTATAGCAAAAACAATTTGGCTATCACTTATGGAAATGATGACCTAAGTTACTTTACTGTTTTAATGCTAAAACCTAAAGTGCTTGATTGATTGCCGAATGTGCAAAGGAGGAGTCTTGGTGAACATTTTATTTGGCTTAATTCTGCTCATTCAGACCGTTCCTCCTGCATGTATGTGTTTTAATCAAGCAGGGGCATCGGGACCAGCCCCTCCCTAAAGTGCATCTCAGTTCTCGTTATTGTGTAAAATTTCCCAGGTAATTCTCTCTAGAGGCAAGGTCATTCAGCCTGAGAAATTAGCTTGTTTTAGTTATGTAGTTCCTAACCAATGAATCTAACTTCCTAAGAAATTTGCACAATATTAAGAATGATTTCTAACCATTGCATTTTACACCAGGACAAGTTTAAATTTGAGGGATAAATATGCTAAATGAAATACTTTAATGTATGAGAGATCTAGTAAATCTTTCTCATGTATTACAGCTCAATTGGAATAAAATTAACATATAATTGGATATGAGTTCTAATTGGCGAAAAATTGGTACTTCAAATAAAAAGTATGTAAGAATATATTTAATTCGCATATTGTTATGTCTTCTTTATACAGCAAATTTCTATGATCAGAATAATTAGTCAGTTAAAAACAGGCATTGTTTCGTGTCACCTTTATGGGAAATCTAATATATTTCATCTAGAATTAGAATAGATACAGAAATTTATATTAACTCTTTAACCTCACTTTCTGATAATCCCATTGTTTAGAAGGATTCTGATACTAATAGCTTTGATAAGTACTGTGACAGACTTCTTAATTGCTGCCAATATAAAGACACTATTACTATACCATTTTTGCCTAAAAACATTGCAATATTTAAGAATTCTACAATAATATGGTAATAGTTATCTTGAGAATTCGTATTACTTAAGGATATTTTTACACTAATTTGGTTTAAATGAATCTCAGTCTTAAATGATTTTTTTGTCTTTAAGAAAAAACAGAGCTATCATTTATTGATCATTAATGTATTTTAAAACTCTTTTTAAAAAGGGAACATAATTTCAAAATTTCTTTTTAATCCCTGGTACGATTTTAAGGAAGCCTACTAAAACTTTCATTTCAAAGACAATCTATAGTGAGGTAAAAGTAAAGTAGAACAGATTTTGCTGCTTTGATTTAAATGTATAGTCACTGCATGGCCAAAGCAAAAGTTACGTCTGAACTTATTATAGGTAATAAGAATCAATTTCTGAAATATCTTTTTCTTTCATAGTGAATATAATCAGAGGATAAACAAGCTTTGTGAAACAATGGTGTAAGTCTACTACTCACTTGTAACGTTCTACTCAGGAATTTCATTTGTCTATCAGCTTCCTTGATGTGAAAGTTACTACATTAATTCTAATAACAACAATCTTATTAATATTCTCTTTACTTCTGCCCACTAGACGTACTTTTCAGTGTAGTTATGATATTAGTTTAAAACGATTTTTTTTCTTTTTACTTTAATTCTGTGTCAAACAGCAAATATTCAGGTTATGTGTGCCCACATGGGGATACTGCTAAACACACACAGTATAAGATCCTTTTAACTTTTTTTCTAAGATTACAAACTCTCATAAGATAGAGGTCACAACCTGTTCCGGGACCTCTTTATCAAAATAATCCAAGCTTTTCTAACGCTTTTTTTCTAAAATATTCATGGAGCTACATTATCTCACCCTTACTTTCCTTAAAATGCACATACTCTATATAAACAATCCCATGTTACAAAGGAACAAGCTAGACAGATTATTAAAAACTGCCTTCAGTGTGTTATGTATGTGATTCCTCTAGCTTCCCTTTACACAGGGAAAGCAGTATAAAATGTAGTTAATCATATGTCAAATTCTTTTGTTTCAATGGGCATTCCAAAACAATTGAAAGATGCTAATGTCCCTGAACACCTGGCAAATTATTGCACTCTTTCTGTGATCACTTTCCAATGATATTCATTGCAGGCATAACCCTTATAATCTTGATGAGCAGAAGAAAGATATTAAATTTACTTACAATATAAAAAGGGAATTGGTCCAATACACCATGAAGGCAATTAGCTACTGCTTTATACCGCCTCCCTAAAGCAATGCTTCGCAGTTATTTTGCTCAATCATATGCCAGGAAAACTGACAATATTTGAAATAGATGAAATATTATGGAAACCTAAATAGCCCATGTTAACAAAAGAGGAAATAGAATGCGTAATAAGCTTATTTTAAAAGAAATAAATTGAAGAAGGCATGAATGTCTTCAGGAAAACTTTTCAGAAACAGGTGAATTTCAAGGGGAATTCTACTAAACATTAAAAGAACATTTCATCCCAATAATATGTAAACTATTTAACACAGCAAAAAATGAAGGAGTCCCACCAAATTCCTTTTATGGCACAAAAACACTTTTGAAACCTAAACAACAGTGTAGCGATATACAACAATTAGTACATCATTGGTGGAGCTGTGATTTGACACATCCATTTGGGAATGTACTTTGGAATAATGCAGAGAAGGTTAGAAAAATGTCTACAGCTTTTAAAATAAAAATTCCATTATACCCCAGTGAAGCCATTAAGAAGAAAAAAAGTTCCCATATATTTCAAATACTTACAGTAGCACTTTTTGTGACAACTATGAATTGGATACAAAGTAGATACTCATCAACTGGGGAGGTAGACACAACATGGACCATGGAAGGCATGTATGAATACAGAGAAGTATGGAAAGATCTTTGTGAAATAATTCAAAGTGGATCAAACAGAAGCAAAAAAAATATAGCATATGTAAATGGTAACTACCACAATTCAAGTAGATAGAATGACAGAAAAATTTTAAAGTACCTGGAATAAACTGGTGAAGATCAACTGGGCCTGATAAGGAAACCTGAGAAGACCCCATCATCCTACCTCATCCAGGAGGTGAGAGGGCCACAAGGTTTTGCACACCTTTTCCTGAACGCATCAGTCAGCTGTGCTGCCTTTTCTTTTCCTCCCTAAACATGAAATATGATTTTTTACATGGCTTGGCTCTCAAGGATCAGGAGAGTGAGGGATACATGGATACTCTGGTGATGAAAGAAACAGAAGACATCCATAAAATGTTTAAAAAGAGGGCATGTATCACCAGGGAAATATTGGGGGGAAGGAGAAAAAATGAAATGGGTTTGGGGTTAAAAATTATCAGGAGCAGATCCAAACTATATTACAAATCTGTGATTGGGAAAACAATTATTGTTCTTTCATCATGTCTGATGTTTCCTTACCCCATTGGAGATTTTCTTGCCAAAGACACTGGAGTGGTTTGCATTTCCTTCTGCAACACATTTGTCAGATGAGGAACCGAGGGAAACACAGTTAAGGGGCATGCTGAAGGTCACACAGCTACTTAAGTGAATGAGGCCAGATTTCAACTGAAGAAGATGAGTTTTCCTGACTTCAGGCCATGCAGAATATCTAGATGTTCAGAAAACAATTTCAACTTGTTAAAAACTGAAAAAGAGAACAATGCAAAAGATTAGGTATTCAATATACGTAAATAAGGAAACAAATTAAATAAAATATTGTTGAATAAATCCAGAGACAACATTTAGGGAATGTGGGTGGTGGTGAGGACACACTATTTGATTTTACAAAACTGACTGAATAAGGGAAATGGGGTTTGCCAGAAATGTGACATGTCACCAACACTTCTCCCCACCAACTAAATTAAATTAAAAATAGATACGTGAATTTGGTGTGAAAAGGGAACCAACCGCAAGTTAGAGGAAGAAGGAGGAACCCGCTTTTCACATAGATGGATAGGGCAAGAGGTTAGGACAGAACAAACAGCAGAGAGAATCACAGAAAGTAAAATGGGTGACTCTGCTTCTCTAAAGTTGAAATGTTTCTGCACAAACAGACAGAATGCAACCACAATAAGAAGGGCAACAGTTAAGTGAATAAAAGCATCTCTGCAATAAAGGTCTCCAGTGTTGGTTGCATATGCAAAATAGAGAAGAAACTGATTCCAACTTCCAAGATTAAAGGACATTCTCCAGTAGCAGAAAGGATATGAACAGGAAGACTTCAAAGGAAGAAATGCAGCCTATTCACAACACTATGAGACAATGTTCCAAATCCCGCACGATGAGAGAAATTCACATTAACACAAGTCTCTTCTTTCAGCCTGTAAATCACAGAGATCCCCAGGTTCAGGGACAGGGCGGTCTTTCTCTTCAACAGCAAGATAGTTAGAAATGCCCACTTTTTCCTGGGTCTGATGACACCGGAACAAAAAATAAAGGTGTGACTAATTTAAATGATGGTAAAAGACAGAGAGGAAAGGGAGAAGAGGAGGGGAAGACTTCATAGACAGCCTCCACTCTTCCCAGATGGAAGACCAAGACAAGGATTGGAGGAGGTGAAGAGCAAATGGCAGAAATGTTCACTGGAGGAGGGGAGGCAGAGAGCGCCCCCAAAGACTTCACCTGATGAAATAAAGGATTTCCAGACTTTCCTTATGAAAAAGCCTGAGCTCAATGGAAAATTCAATCTCCACTTACAAGGTGGAAGAAAGACATAAAAAGGCAATCAAGGAAAACAAACACTCACACACACATATACATGCATGGATGCTCACACAACCACATAACTTGGGACTCAGTAAGAGCAAACTGTTTACATTCCTTTCTGAGAAGCAGATACCTGTCAATACTGAAATGTGTATACACATTGTGACCCTTGAGGGGGAGGTACACAGAAAGAGGGTGTGGATAGAAACGAACTAACA
>CM053602.1:59828751-59849014 GCA_028646575.1 Pseudocheirus occidentalis | reverse complement strand
GCCCCCTAGTCTCCTGTGTGACATGATGGCCAATTTAGAGTTCACGCCATTTTTTCCTAAGCCAGATTCAATGAGAGTAACTGAAAGTCACATTGTAATAGTTATCCCTTGCCTCTTCTCTATGGGATGATTAATCCCATGTTGTCTCTCTCTGTCTCCTCTCATTCTATTCCTCTCCCATCTCAGAAACCTTATGCTAAAGACCAAATCAAAATGCTAATCTAAGAAGATTCTTCATGGTAAAGCTTATTAAATGTTTACCAAGGATCTTTCCATAATACAAAAAAATACCCTATTTTACAGTTTATGTCCAATCAAGAATGGGTCATTCCCCAAATAACATTCTTCTCTCCTCTTTTTGAATTGGATAAGGCTTTTACTGAAGGCTCAGATAGCTAAGAGTTATTTCTACTTTCTTTTCTCCTACCCAAAGAATGAAATGTTCATTATTGTAGGTCTTCTAAAAGAATAGCCTCAGTCTCTTAACATCATATGGATAATCAATATTGTTTTTATACTATAAGGAACATTGAAACAGATTTCAGTAATCAAGTGTTGTATCAATTATTTTTACTGATGCAACAAGTGGTTAGAAATTGAAAAAATCCATTTAATATTTGCCAGGTTTGCTCTCATACGTCTCTGCCTGGGCCCATTCAGCAAGTAGATGGTATAGGTGATAAATTAACAATGCAAACTCATCCAACAATTATTTCTTTATCTCTGCATTCAAAATTCAAGGATGTTAATGAAGTAATTTCACACTTTTTCAGGAACAGGCCAGGCAAATAGTTAAATCATGCACAAAATGCCTTCCTTACATACCACCTCTCTCTTCCATCACTGTTAATCCTACAAGTTTAAAACCTAATTGTTTTTGGCAAATGGATGTTATTCCTTATCCTAACTTTAAAAAAAATTAAAATAAATCCATGTTGCAGTGAACACTTTTTCCTCATGCATGTTTGTTTTGGTAACTTTGAAGAATGGGTAATCTTTGTTGTTTAAATCTAAATAAGAATTGAGAATATCACCTACCAAATATTTACATTCATAAGAATTTGCACATAATATTTACATTCATAAGAATATACAATATTTACATATTGCACCAAATATTTTCACTCATAAGAAGGTGGACATTCATAAGAATTTGCACATTCAAAGTGAGATAAGTATTATCAAACATGTTTAAATTTGTGATCTAAGCAATCTGAACATGCAAGCTGAGTTTTCTTGAATCTAAAACTTAAATTTACATTTTTGGGCCAAATATCTGCATTGCACTTCTTTTTAGATTGAAGGTTAACAATTTATCATAACTATGACATACAAACCGATATAAGATGAATGAGAAATGCGAATGAAAACTTTCAGTTTATTACTAGAAGCCTCTAATTTAATTTTTATTGTTGCCATTTCTTCAAGAACTGACTTTTTTTAGAACGATATTTTTTCCCTAATATAAGATGCTATATAATTGTGTATTTAAATAATGGAGAGTATTCTCCCTGTAACATCCCTCAGAAATGAAAATGCAACAGTCAATGACTATATTTCCATTTAAAATTTAAAACTTAGGAACATTTTAATCATTTTCTGTTTCTTTGTAACTGTGGAACCTCCCATTTATTTAACTTAATAAGAGTACATTATATTGAAAGGGCAAAATTATTGTTTTTCAGTTTTATATCGTTACACCTAGCTACACTTTAGTAAGAAGAAGTTTTGTTTTTATTTCACTCCATTTCCATTGTTCTTCATACTCCGATACCCCTAAAGAAATACAAACTATTAATTCCACTGTCTATATTAGCAAATAATTTCAATATTTCTATGACACCTATTTAAAAAATAAAAAGGGGAATTTGGACCTGTATACCACAAGGGCAATTAGCTACTTCTTTCTATACCCTAAATTTTAAAGCATCACTAAAAATGGGTATATGCCAGTAGAAACACAATTTGAAATCTTCCACAGTAAGCATATGACCCAATGAAGTCATGGAAAAAACCTGCACCTTAATTATGTAGAGACGTGGTTGTGCTTATATATTTTTTAGATGCTGATGAATGACCCCTAAAGATGCCAACATTGAATGTTCAAGCCTGTTGCATGAACTCACCTATCAGATGCAGAAATAGAGACTAAGACGTGGGCATCGATCCCTCATATACATGATGATACAGCCTTCTATTGGAACATCAAACAATTTCAGACTTTGGGGGAAGCTGCACTTCAAGAAATATCTGATTCTCTAATAAGAACTGATTTTTGGATTTTTTTTAAATCATAGGACTAATTGGCTTCTTTAGTATCAGCCACCTTTTTCTCTATTTCTCTGGTAAATGGGATGCAAACTGTTCAATTTTAAATGAATTGGCAAGGAATGTTAATTTGGCTTTGAAAATCCAAGATTCTCTGTACAAGACATACTGTATAAAATTATTTTGTTATAAAATCAATTTTTTGGAACACTTAGAAACACTTAAAACCAGGATCCTTCTCCAATGTGGTTATGGTTACACCTATTTATCTATGGATTGTTAATCACATCGATTATTCTCTTGTTCAATGTATATCTAGTAGAGATCTTGTTGAACAATCTTCCAAATAATTTTGCTTATACTTGGTATCAAATATCAGGGTTATATGAATTGCATCAAATTTCTGATTTCTAAAAAAAAATGGGAGTGGGAAAAAGATTTGTTGGATTTCTTGTTACAAAATTCACTGCCCTAATATTGTTAATGGTTTCAACTGCTGTTTCTGCAGTTCAAACTGCACAACAGGTTAATAAATTATTAAAAATGTTTTTATACCCTTTGAGACACAACATGTTATAGATAAGGTTCTTTTGTATAAGATCAAGGTATTACAACAATTAGTATTTGTGGTTAGGTGATGAGTTTAATGCATTAAAACCTCAACTGTTACTTAGATGTGATTATAAATATGCACATATTTGTATCACCCCTAGCTTATATGATTCTTCTCATCCCAACACCGCAGAGGACAGAATCAGAGGCCACTTTTTGGGAGAGTAGCCTAATTCCAATATCACCATGGAAAGATTTTATATCAGATTATATTAAGTGGTAGAAAACAGGGAAATCCCCGGGACTGACCCAGGAGTTACAAAAACAATTATTGATACATTGAAAAAAAACTCCACTTCAGAATATAGTAGCTCTTAGTATGCATCTGCTTTTTTTTATTATTCATTATAACAGTCTCTTACACATTTTGACCTTGCATTATACAAATTATGTCACATAACATTCAGACTTTAGGCACTGAATTACATGCTTTAATTTTTTATCAGAAAAGGGGGAATTTGTGGAGAGTCAAAACACTTGATTCAATACCTAGACAACCCTGGGTGGTCAGCTCTAAGTGGGATACCTTTGAAGACCTCGGCTTCTGCTTCTCAATTGTATCCTTTGAAGATGCGGCTGCATAAAAGTTGTTATTTGAGTATTGAGATCAGAGGCTTTACCCTAATATTTTAATGACCTAGATTAAAAATCCTTATTAAATTATCCATTCTGTGGTACTTCCAGGAAATGACAGATTAAGATAATGATAAGAAAACTTTTGTCCTCTTCCTTTGTCTCATAGCTCTATAAAAACCTTGTCCTAAGAATACAAAAAAAAAGCAGAGTTCTTCCTTGAATTATCCACATGGCCTGGTTCATTCTTATTGACATCTCAAACTATGCATAGCGTGGGACGCTGAGTTGTTTTTTGACAGGTTTCTTTGACCTTGACCAATCAAACAAAAGATTTTCTCACCTCCCAAAGCAGCGCAGAGCAAAATGGCTTTTCCACAGCAGGGGGCATCTTAACTAATATTGTTAAGAAAGTTCATCCATTCCAATTATTTGTAATATCCATTGAGAGACCAGACTTTTGAAATCAGACCTTTAGAAAATAGGAGGGAACTCTGGCCCTTCTCAAATCATTGGTTATCATTTCTCTCAATTTTCAAGAGGAGGAAACTGAGGCCAGAAATCCTGAGGACAGAAAGAATATTGCAGCATATGAAGAAGTTTAGGTGATGGAGGTAAAGTGACCCATTCTTTTTTATTCTGAATATCGCTGGTCTATACCTGGCAGATCCTCAGAGGCATCTAGTATTATGACCTCAATTTACAGAGAAGGAAGCTGAGACCCAGGGAAAGGAATTGGCTTCCACATTTCATACTAAAGATCCTAGCTGGAAGGGATATTCCTGGTAATCTAGTCAAAATCTATGAGTTTACAGAGGAAAAGTCTGAAGCCTAGATCCTAGATGAGACTTGCCTGAGATCCCACAGCAATCTCTGGGCTTCAGCTGGATTTGAAATCAGGTATTTGTATCTCCGAAGTCTGGCAAGAAAGCCACTCTATCCTGTTAACTCCTCTACTCTCATTTCTTGAGATTTACTAAGACTGAAGTGGAAGAGGTTTCTCTTAATTTGAAAAGAAGTGGATTTTCTCCAAAATATAATGTTCCTTGTAATAAATGCTCAATAGATACTTGAATGTAATTTTTTTTACTTCCTGTATACATAAAATTTATGTTGAATAAGTGGATTCCATGAGCCAAATTTTGCCTTTTGGTTAAATGGGAGGATGTTCATAAAAGTTTAGATTACAACATATCACTTCCTTTAAAAAAAAACTCCAGTTCTGCCAAAAAGAGGATGTAAAATTCTGCAGACATCCTTTTACTGAAACAACTTACATCATATAATATTCACATGAAATAGAGGAGAACTGGGGGGATAATGTGGTGCTGTTGACCTGCTATCCTCAGAATAATTTTTGTCTGTCAGTGTCTGACATAAACTTAATATTTTCTCGTTACCTCACTCAACACATTTGACAACAGACATACACATCCCTGTGCCATGTAAGATGATAAAAATAATAAAAGTATAAGCTGTTTTTAAAACATGTGACTTTAATAAAATTATTAAATTACCCAGAAATTATGTCTCTCAAATTTTAAAATATCATATCATGATGGGGTGAAGCATACACAATGTTCAAAATTGTAGATTTGTACAATTCTCCTTAAGACATTCATATTACTGCTGTGCTACCTAAATAGAATAACTTTAAGCACCAGCCAAGATGGCATTGGCTTTCACTTTCCCGGTAGAAAAACCCCCCAAACTCTTACTACTCCATCTGATATACCTAGAAAAGTGCTGATATGATTTTCATCAAAATATACTTTTCTATATTCTAATATTAACATATTTATAATATTGATTATATAATGATGCTTCTTTATGGAGAGACATTGGCCGAAGAAAAGGTCACTCTGGCTTTTGGGACTGAAGTCCCAAATTTTTAGCGCATGTGGAAATAAGAGAAGAAAAAGATTAAAGACTAATCCCTTAGGCTTCAGTCTTAAAAATTTCTGGAGACCATATTTTCCCCTGGAACACTATACTGAATTTTGCTAGTAGGTGATTCTTCTTTTTAATCCTAGCCCCCTTGATCTCCTGAATATCATATTCCAGGCACTTTGATCCCTTAATGTAGAAGCTGCTACATCGTGGGTTATCCTAATTGGGTTTCCACAGTTTTCAAATTGTTTCTTCTTCGCAGCTTGTAATATTTTCTCCTTGATGTGGGAACTACAGAACCTGGCTATATCATTCCTAGGAGTTTTCTATTGGGCATCTTTTTCGAGAGGTGTTTGACGAATTCTTTCAACTTATATTTGGCCCTTTTGTTCTAAAATACTGGGGCAATTTTCCTTGAGAATTTCTTGAGGGATTCTTTCTAGGTTCTTTTTTTGATCATGGCTTTCAAATAGACAAATAATTTTTAAATTATCTATCCTGGATCTATTTTCCAGGTCGGTGGTTATTTTAAGGAAATATTTCACATTGCCTTCTATTTTTTTAAATTTCTTTGGGTCTGTGTAATAGCATCTTGATTTCTCATAAAGTCATTTGCTTCCATTTTTTCCACTCTAATTCCAAAGGAATTATTCTAAGTTGAACCATTTACGTGCCAACATGGAAAAACGAAAATTGTAACTTATGAAACTTTTCTCACTGTGAGGATAGATGAAGGACATACAAATGTATGTTTAGGTATACAAACAAATATACAGGAAGACATATACACACATACATATATTCACACATATATACATATATACACATGTATATATACATGTATATTTACATGCGTGTATGAATACTTATCTGAGTATGTGTGTATATATGGGTACATAGAGGATAAAAGATCAACTGAATAGGACGGGAAGAGAGGGGTGTGGAGCCAAGAGGGCAACGTAGAAGCAGCAAGGTCCCACAGCTCCCACGCAGCAATCCTAAACAACCATAAAACCTGATTCTGGACAAATTCTAGGACTCTCAAACTCACAAAAATACAGAAAACACATCTCTCTCACTGAACGCAGCTTGGCAACAGGGACGGCAGGTCACGAGTTGAGACCAGCCCAGCCGGGAATCAAAACCAAATGAAGCCAGGCCCCAGGACAGTCCAGAGGAGCCGAGCTGAGCCACAGCCAGTCTACAAGAGAGAAGATTTACAGGCTCCAGCAACTCCACATCTAGCAATGCGTGAAAAATAGGGATTAGAGAAAAGCAGCTGGTAGGAGTGTTTCATCAAGCAGATCTGCAGGCCGGGAGCTGAGACCAGCCCAGCCTGAAACCAACATGAGACCAGGCTCCAGGGTGGCCAGGAGGAGCCAAGCCTCCCAAGCCACAGTGTGAGTCTACCTCAGAGAAAATCTAAAGGACCTCAAGCAATCTTTACACCTACTAAGCCAGCAATAGGGGACAGTGAAAATGAATGAAGCTTTTAGGCTATATTTGGGGGAGGAAAAGCAGTTGGCAAATCAACCCCCATGGCAAGGAATCAGTGGGGGAAGGGCAGGACAGGCTGTAAATGCCAGCTGCCTCCACTGGGCTGCTTCAGAGCTCCTGGTCTGCGAATCCCGCAGGGGAATTGAATCATTTGATCAGGACCAACTGCTCTTGGGTTTAGCGGCCTGAATCCAGATCGTGGTTTTGGGTGGTCGTCCTGGGGAGTGCTTTCAGTAAGCCAAAGCTGGGAGGGGGCAGCAACACCCCCTTACTAGCTCTGCCAGCTGAGAAAACCCCAGCAATGTGGAACAAAGCTTTACCCCCTGGAAGCAGAGTTTCACAAAGCTAAAAAAAGGAACCAATTAATTGAATGGCCAACATGAGGAAAAGGAAGAAAATAAGAACCGCAATAAAACTCTAGAATCCACTCATTATTGTCATTATCCTGAATGATGCATTTGATATTTCTGCCTTTCTGCACTTAATTGTAAGGTTTTTAGACCAATATCCCTCATGAATATAGATGCAAAAGTCTTCAATAAAATTTTGGCAAAAAGGCAACAGCAACTTATAATAAGAATAATACATTCTGACCAGGTTGAATATAATCCAGGAATCAAGGATGGTTCAATATTATGAAAACCATCATTATTATCAATCATATCAACAATAAAACCAGCAAAAACTGTATGATTGTTTCCATAAATGCATAAAAAGCCTTTGAAAGAATACAATATACATTCCTATTAAAAACACTAGAAAGTATGGGAATAAATGGAGTTTTCCTTAGAATAATAGGTAGCATCTACCTAAAGCCATCAGCAAGCATTACATGCAATGGGGATAAACTAGAAGCATTTCCAATGAGATCAGGGGTGAAACAAGGATGCCCACTATCACCCCTCTTATTCAATCTAGTACTAGAACCATTAGCAGTAGCAATTAGAGAAGAAAAAATATTCAAATGAATCAAATTAGGCAAAGAAGAGACTAAATTATCAGTCTTTGCAGATGACATGATGATATACTTGGACAATCCTAGTGAATCAAGTAAAAAACTTCTTGAGACAATGAATAAAATTAGCAAAGTTGAAGGATATAAAATAAATCCACATAAATCTTCAGCATTCCCATGTATTTCCAATGAATCCCCACAGCAAGAGATAGTAAGAGAATTGCTGTCATTTAAAGTTACTGTAGACATTATAAAATATTTGGGAATCTACCTGCCAAAACCCAGTACATTTATGAACACAACTACAAAACACTTTTCACATGAATAAAAGCAGATCTCACTAACTGGAAAAACATCAATTGCTCATGACTGGGTAGAGCCAATACAATAAAAATGACAATTTTACCTGAATTAAATTACATATTTAGTGATATAGCAATAAATCAACCAAAAAATTATTTTATACAACTAGAAAAAATAGTGACAAAATTCATTTGGAAGAACAAAAAGTCCAGAATATTAAGCCAACAAATGAAATGCAATGTTAGGAAAGGTGGCCTAGCCTTATGAGATTTAAATCTCTACTATAAAGCAGCAGTCCTGAAAATTTCCTAGTACTAGCTAAGGTACAGAGTACTGGTTCAATGGAATAGATTGGGTACAAAAGACTCAGTAGTCAATGTCTATAGCAATATACTGTTTGATAAGCCCAAAGACCCCAGTTTCTGGGTTAAGAACTCACTATTTGACAAAAACTACTGGGAAAATTGGAATATAGCATGGCAGAAAATGGGCATAGACCATTATCTAACGCTATACACCAAAATCAAGTCTAAATGGATGCATGATCTAGATATAAAGGTCGATAGTGTAAATCATCTGGAGAAGCAAGGAATAGTTTACCTCTCAAATTTATGGAGCAAGTGTATTAGAAAATGCAAAACAGATAATCTTGATTGCATCAAAGTGAAAAAGTTTCTGAAGAAACAAAGACAATGTAACCAAGATTAAAAGTGAAGTGGGAAACTGGGAAAGAAGATTTACAACTAGTGTCTATGATAAACGTCCCATTTCTAAAATACGCAGGGAAGGAGTTAAAATTTACAAGAATGCTAGTAATTCCCCAATTGATAAGTGGTCAAAGGATATGAACAGGGAATTTACAAACATAGAAATTAAAGATATATATATATATATATATATATAAGCACATGGAAAAATGCTCTAAGTCACTATTGATTCTTGAAATGCAAATCAAAACACCATTGAGGTACCACATTCCACCAGTCAGATTGGCTAAGATAACAAAACAGGAAAATGACAAGTGCTGGAGATGATGTGGAAAAATTGGAACTCTAATGCATTGTTGATGGAGCTGTAAACTGATACAAGCATTCTGGAGAGCAATCTGGAACTATGCCCAAAGGGGTATAAATAATTGCATACCCTTGACCTAGTAATACCACTTTTGGGGTTGTATCCCAAAGAGATCATAGAATTGGGAAAGGGTCCCATATGCACAAAAGTATTTATTGCAACTCTCTTTGTGGTGGTAAAAAACTGGAAATTTAAGGGATGCCCATCCATTGGGGAATGGCTCAGCAAGTTATGATATATGAAAGTGATGCAATATTATTGTGCTATAAAAAATGGGAGGGAGATTGAATTCATAATTACCTGGAGAGGCTTATATGAATTGATGCTGAGTGAGAAGAGCAGAACCAAGAAAAATTTCTGCACAGGCACAGACACATCATATGTGTGACAACCAATTTTGAAAAACTAGACTCTTAAAGCATCGCGCAGTTAAAAGACAGCCCTACAAGTCTCAGGATGGAAGGAGATATCTACATTCAGAGAAAGAATGAGAAAGATCAGAGTTTAAAAGGAGACTGAAGTAATGCATGTTATCATTCCTTTCTATGTTTGGCTTTTGTTTCTCTTTTCTCACTGTTCACTCCATTTGGTATAACACGTATAAAACCAGACTATTGTACAATGTGAAAGAGTTTGCAGATCGTGGATATGATTGTATGCCAACATGGTGGGGTGTGGGGTGGGGAGAAAGGGTAGAAATATCTGAAACTCAAGTGACTCTGGAACTGAATGTTGTAATCTAAATGTAAACACACAAGTCAATAAAATACATTAAAAAACTCTAGAATACTTTTTTGTGAATGAAAAGGATCAAACCATGGAATTGGGGGAAGACAACACAGTCAGAACTCCCACACCAAATGCTTCCAAGGCACTTGAAGAATGCTTATAAGCTAACAGATAATCTGAAAAAGGAATCGGAAAACCAAATAAGAGAAGTGGAGGAAAAATTGGGAAGAGAAATGAGAATGATGTGAGAAAATCATGAAAAGAGAGTCAACAACCTGACGGAAGAAAGGACAAAACACTTTAAAAAATAGATGAACTCACATGGCAAAAGAGGCCCAGGAAGCCAGTGAGGAGAAGAATGCCTTAAAATGTCAAATTTGCCGGATGGAAAAAGAATCTCAAAAGCATCTGAAGAGAATAATTCCTTGAGAATTAGAGTGGAGCAAGTGAAAGCTAATGATTTATGAGAAACCAACATAGTATTAAGGAGTACAAAGAAATTAAAAAATAGAAAGCAATGTGAAACATCTCCTTGTAAAAACTATTGACCTGGAAAATAGGTCCAGGAGAGACAATTTGAAAATTATTGATGTACCTGAAACCCATAACCTGAAAAACAACTTGGAAAGCAACCTTCAAGAAATCCTCAAAGAAAATTGCCCTGATGTTTTAGAGTCAGAAGGCAAAATAGATCTTGAAAGAATTCACCAATCACTTCTACAAAAAGATCCCCAAAAGACATCTCCTAGAAATTTTATTGCCAGGTTCCACAATACCCAGTTAAAGGAGAAAATATTACAGGCCACCAAGAGAATACCATTTGAATACTGCAGAAGCACTACCAGGATAACACAATATCTGTCAGCTTCTACACTGAGGGAGAGAAGGGCGTGGAATATTATATTTAGAGGATAAAGAAGGCTGGGATTAAAACCAAGAAAGAACTACCCAGCAAAATTCAGCATATTATTCCAGGGGATAATATGGTCATTTAATGAGGTGGAGGATTTTCTAGCATTTTGGCTTAAAAAACCAGAACTCAACTGAAAATTGGACAATCAAACACAAGAAGCATGAGAAGGTAAACATGAGAAAGAAATCATAAGGAACTTGTCAAATTTGAATTATTTACATGCCAATATGGAAAAATGATAGCAGTAGCTTATGAAACTCTTCTTAGTATGAGGATAAGTGAAGGGAATATAAACGGATTTGTATGTATACGTACACATATGTCTATATAGGAAGCTATGTATGCATATGAATACATATCTGAGCATGTTTATATATGGTATACAGACGGCATAGGATCAATTGAATATGAATGGGATTATACTTTAAAACGCAAATTCTGATGTGAGAGAGAATTAGAATGATTGGAAAAAGGGAGAGACAAAATGGGGTTAATCATCACATGTGGAAGAGACAAGGGATAACTGTTACAACTTTACTTTCATTTACTCTCATTGAATCTGGCTTAGGGAAGAAATGGCAGAAAGTCTAAACTGGTCATCACCCCACACAAGAGAGTAGGGGGAGTGGGGATGAAAGGCGAGAAGACAGAGGGGAGGGCAGGATCTGAGGGAGGAATGCTGGATGTTCATACTTCAATAAAGGCACAGAGATAGGGTAGAGAACAGAACAAGGAGGGGAGGGATAGGAAGGAGGGACATATGATTATTGTCACAATATGTCCACTATGCAGATGTCCTGTATAATCACACCTACACAGCCTGTATTGAATTGGTTATCCTTCCAGAGGGGGTGGGTGACAAGGGAAGAATCGAAAGAATCTAGACTTTAAAGCTCTGCAATACATGATATACAGAGGCTTGGGTAGGGAGACCCTCCCTGCGCTACCAGAAAGTTAGAGAGCAGACCAGGGAGGGGCTCTAAAATGGGAGCGCTGTTTTGGGGTTGAGGTAAGGGAAAGACGGGGAGAAAGTTTACAATTCAAAAATCTCATGAAAATGAATGATGTAAACAAGAAAACAAATAAAATTTATTGCAACTGAAAAAAAACTGAATAGAAAGGAATGATATGTTAAAAGGTGAAATTGTGAGGTAAGAGAGGAACAGAATGAGAAGAGACAGTGAGAGATAGAATGGGGTTAATGATCCCATATAGAAGAGGCAAGGGATTACTGTTAAGTGGAGGGGAATAACAGGAAGGCAATGGGGAAAGGGTCAACCTACTCTCATTGATTTTGGCTTAGGGAAGGAATGACATAAACTCTAAACTGGGTATCATGCCACACGGGAGAGTAGGAGGGCTGGGGATGAGAGGAGTGTAAAGCCAAGCACAAGCAGATTCCCAAAAGAATGCTACTGTGAACAGCTTTATGATTCGGATTACACAGTAATAGTGAACACTCTGCGAGTCAAGATGGCGGCGTAGAAGCAGCAAGGGTCAGCAACTCCTCCACTGCCACTCTAAATACACATAAAACAACAAAATCCATGGAACTACAGAAAACATGCCTCCTGTTGAAGGCAGTTCGTCAGGAGGGACCCATTGTAGCTGGCCAGCCCAGCCCAAAAAAATGCGGCCTGACCCCAGGACACCAGGGAAAAGCCGCAGCTGCAGCCAGAGCCATTCTAGCGCTAAACGCTAAAAAGTGAATCTGAACGAATTCTAGAGTGACAGAACCCAAGGAGGGACAGAGGGAGGCAGATTCCCAGCCCAGGAAAGTGCCTACTTAGGTTGGGGCAAGAAGAACGCAGAGCTCAAGGAAGCCGCACCAGTGTGGAGCAGAGAGCAGAAGAAGAGTGGACCGAGAGAAATAGCTCCAGCCAGACATCCAGCAGACTCACCCAGCCTGAGATGTTTCCAGCCAGCTCACCAGAGGACAAAGGATTGTCGAACATGTTAGGAAAAAACTTTGGTACCCCAGCAGGGGCAGCAAATTCTGTGGGGGAAATCTGAATGTTTAAACTTATACACCCATACTGCCAGAAGCCATGATGTAGGAATAAAATTTAGTGTCTCCTCTAAATCCCTCCCACACCAAGAAAAGTCCAGAATAATATGTTCTAATCAAAGTAAAAAGCTTGAATCAGGGGAAGCGGCCCCAGGCTAGGGCAGGGTTGAGGAGGGGAGGTAGAAGATAGTAAGGAATCTAACATCAGTAGGGCCTGCACCAAAAAAAGTCAATTTAGCACCACTTGCCCAATCAGCAAACAACAGCTCTTCCTCAAGCCTTCAGCTCTAGCCGGCCATGAACCTGCTTGAGCCATAGCTCAGGGACACAGACTCTGAAACCTGAAGGAGCTAGACCAACTGACCCCAACAAGTTACTCTGTAAGCATCAGGGTAAATCAGTGGAATTACTGAGAGTCTTGGTATTGGCATCAGGCTACATACTCAGAGCTTACAGATAGCAAGCCCCCAACTCCCAACTTGACAAGCTAAAACTCCGGTACCCCAGACTTGGATATCCACTCCAAATTCCAGGACAAAGGCACTCATAATGGGGAAGGAGGAAACTTCAAAGGGTAGGAACATCAAATCCTTTTAGAGTGAGCAAGAACAAATGAATTCAGAAGGCAACAGGGAGTCAGTATCCACACTGCAGAGCATAAAAGGAAATGTAAATTTTTCTCAAACTCCTTGGAGGATCTCAAAAGAGATTTTAAAAAGAAATTAGAGAACTAGGAGATAAACTCAAATTTACAGTGTCCAAACTGGAAAAAAAAACTCACTGAAGGAATCAAATGTTTGAAAAGCAAAATTGGAGTGCTAGAAGAGGAGGTCCAAAACCTATTCAGAGAAAATGCCTCCCTAAAAGTGGAAAATGTAAATACGAATAATGTACTCCAAAAACTAGCTGAAGAAAATAACTCACTAAAAATTAGAATCAGACAAATTGAAGCTAAGGTCTCTATGATTCAACAAGAATCAGTCAAACAAAACATAAAGACTGAAAAATTGGAAGAAAGTGCAACTTTGTAGTTTTGTGGATCTCTGCTTCCAGCAGTGAGAGCTTTGTCACAAATCGCTGAGGTTTTCACAGCTGCCGGAGCTATTAGGACGTCACTGTCTCTGCAGCCCCCACCAGTTGTGGCTCACTGGTCACACATCTCAGTGATTCTACCCAGGACCACAGTCCTGAATCAGGCAGCTTAAAGCAAGAGCATTTAGCCTCTAAATGATCGCCCCCCTCCCCATTATGCATGGTGTGAGCTCTGAAGCAACCACGTGTAGGTGGCTGCAGAGCCGCCACTTCTGCAGCTTTCTTGCCCTGGGGAAGATGGCCAGACCTGATGTTCTCCCCGAAATTTAGCTCAGTTCCAATGACCTTTCACTTTGTTCCCTGGTTCTTATGGGTTGATAATTCTGGAAACTGCCGCAGCTGCTGGTACTCTCCTGAATGCTCCTGCCGTGGCTTGTCCTGGTAGCCCTGGGACTGAAGTCACGACTGGCTGTAGCTCCTATCATGCTGTGGTGAGCCCTTCCCATCCAGCCTCCAGGACTACCTTGTGGGACCTTATTTTCTCCCTACTTTTATGGGTTCTGGAGTTCTAAAATTTGTTTAGAGTCGTATTTTATAAGTATTTGAGCTGGTTGTGGGGGGAGCTGAAGAGATTTCTTACTTCTACTTATAACTTAATCTTTATCATATCACTTCTGACAAGACTTATAGTGTAAAAAGTAATCTCAGTGGTGACAATTTAGTCTGAGTTTCTATTGTAACTGAAAGAATTATGTACATCAGTTCATAAATCCAGGATTTCATTTGGCTCCATTCTATGTATATAAACAGCAAGTGGTTTTCCACAAGTGTGAAAGTCCAGGAAAAGCAGTGTTTAAAAGTGGAGAAATTGTAATACCAGGGTTTGGACATGGGATGGCAGATGAAAACTGTAATATCTGAACGGGCCACAAGGCGGCAGCTACGTAACAGAAAATTCAGTGAAGTACAGCATTTCTTATTGGACACCAGATGGGACCAAAAGACCATTTTATCTAACTCAAAGTCAATTAATTGTTCAAAAAACTTTTCTTGAGTGCTTATTATATTCTGGGCCCTGCTCTAGGTGTTGAGGACACAAAGACAAACATGAGGAACTCCCTGGCATGAAAAAGCATACACATGTATACATCTATAAAAACATCAACGAAAGGTAGGGAATTGGGACTGGGTCTTACAAATAGAGGGGACCACATTAGGCAGTCAGCCAGCATTTATTAATTGCCTGCTATGTGCCAGCTACTATGCTTTGTGTTATGGGTGGAAAAAGAGGGAGAAAAAAGAATTCCATGCCTCAGCTAGCTCACAATCTAATAGGATAATCTAAAAGCAAATAAAATAAATCTGTATACAAGATGAATAGGAATTTATTTAGCAAAGGGGGCCCTGTAATGGAGAGGGTTTGGGAAAGTATTCAAGTCAAAGATGAGGTGGTAACTGCACTTATAAATGACTATAGGAGCCAGGAGTGAGAAGGCAGGAATAAAATCATTCCAGGCATGTTGGACAGGGAGAGAAGATGACTGGAGTCAAGAGATTGAGTATCTTGGTCATGGAACAGCAAGAAGGTCATTGTCACATGATCAAACAATAAGTGGAAGGGAATAAAGGGTAAACAGATAGAAAAGATGGGAGGTTGCTAGGTTATAAACAGCACTGAAGGCCAAATATAGGGTTTAGTATTTCTTCCTTGAGGTGATATGGAGTCACTGGAGTTTGTTGAGTAGGAAGGTGACATGGTTAGACTTGTCTTTTAGGAAAATCAGTTTGATGGCTGTAATGTCATGCACAAGCAGCTTCTCAAAAGAATGCTAATTTGAAGTATCATTTAAATGCTTACTGCTTTTAAGGTTCTGATTACACAGTACAGTGAAAATTCCGTTTATTCCTTAAGAAATCAAGGCAAACATTAACAACAAATCACAATACAATATTCACAAAATTACATATTATCATATCACAGAAAATCACAATATAATGTTCACAATAGCTTAACATTAAAATGGCCACATAGTTTTCACCAAAGTGATCACAGTATTTAGAACAAAGAACAAAAGAACAATCATCTGGTTTCCCTAAGGGGGAAACCCTCCTTGCTTAATCATTCAATCATTTCACAATACAAGACAGTCTTCCACTCATGGGGCAATCATAGGTTAACGTAATCAGTCACTTATCCACACTCACAATTACTAAGTATCATTAATCACTAATAGAATCATTAGAAAATTGCACAAACCGTCTATGCCTCAGTATCTAGTAAACTTCAATTTCATCATATCTTGAATACCCAGTACCTTTTACTCATCTTAACTCAGCGTGGTCTCTCAGATTACCTGAATCCCTTTCCATGGTCCCAGCTCTGACTTGAATCCACCAAACAGTCACATGGATTCAGAGACAGACAGCTCACAGGTGCTTGTCCAGTTTTCTGGGCAGTTCCTGGTACACACTGAAGTTCACAGGGTCCAGCATATCTGAAAACCTTCACCATTTCTGTTGCTGGGAACACAAGGATCAACCAAGCCACAAACAAAATCTTATCCTGGTCATGCTTCTACAGTCCTCCAGCAGTTCGGTTGGCCCTAGAACCCAGAAGAAATCTCTGCCTTGCAGGTAGCCTTGTCAGTTTTTCAGGTGGCCTTCTCAGCAGCAACTTCACCCTTCATCAGATTCTGGTCTCACAGAAAACTCCAACTCAATTTTTTGTCCAGCAAGTGGCGACCCAGCTTCTAGATGCTGTTAAAATTCTGCTCCCTCCACCAGGAGCTGCCAGGAGAACCATTCTTGATTCTGACTGTCTCTTCTCTCAGGCTCTTCCTAAATACACATGTGCATTGGTTCTCTATCTCAGTCAACCCCTTCCTGTTATGTCAGCAACAGGAGACAGAGTTCACACCTTCTGTTTCTTTTGCAAAGGTACTTAGTCCTTAGTTACTAAGGGCTAAATACCTGCTTAATTAATTACTTTACATAGCTGAGTGGAGAATGGATTGGAGTGAGGGGAGATTAGGGAAAGGCAGACAGAAGACCAAGCTCTTGCAATGCAAGACCAGTGGGGTATGAGGTGATGAAATCTTGCAGCAGAGGGGTGGCACAGTGAGTAGGAAAAGGGAGGCATAGTGGAGAAATTTGAGAAAAGTGGAAACAAAAGGCTTTGGACTCAGATTTGACATGTGGAGTGAGAGGCTATAAGTAGTCTGAAATGGCCAGGAATTAGATATTTTTGTGAAATTAGACATAAGTGAGCTCAGTGTACCCAAACTGAACCAGAAATCAGCAGGCTCAGTAAACTTGGCAGGAACCCAAGATAAAAATCAGTGAAGTGGCCAGTACTGGGTAAAGAATGTACCTGAGGAATCTCTGTTCTTTTTTTTCTGCTCCTGGTATGTTCCTAAGTCCGTATTCCCATGACCAACCGTTTATTCACCCTCCTGGCTCCCATACCCAACTCTTCATTAATCAGTACTGCGGTGATCACATTTCCCTTGTTCCCATACCCAACACTTCATCAGTCAGTAATGTATTTACACTCCCATAATTACAAAGAACTGATCGCCCCTCCTTCAGTGTCATCTAGCTGTAGTAACAAATCAATTAACAAATCTTAGACAATTAGGGAAAATGGAACAAAAGATTCTGTACTTTTACAAAGCATTACTTTGCTGTTCTCTATCTCTCCCTTTTTTGACTTATGAGACAGCCCAGCTGATAAATCAATTAATATGAAAGCTCCTTAAAACTTTTATTCAGACTCTGTGGTCACTCTGTTAAAACTTGCCATTTTAGTCATGGATAACACCTAGGGTGTAAGCTTGTGGGACTGAGAGGTGATGGTGTATCTATAGTAATATAGATGACAGGATGGGATTTAGGAAGACAGATGTGTTTGGTTTTAGACATATTGAGTTGAAGATTTCTGTTGCACATCCCGTTCCAAATTCCTGAAAGGCAGTTGAAAGTGCAAAGTAAGTAGAACTGAAGGTGAGAAGACAGATTTGGGCAGGATAGGAAGAAGTGAATATTATCAGGACAGAGGTAAGTTGATCTCATCAACTCAGTTTGAGTTGATGAGATCAACAAGGGAAACAATATAAATAGAGAAGAGAAGAGGGTGAAAGAAAGAACTTTGTGTGACACCTAGAGTTAGAAGGCATGATCTAGAGGAAAATCTAGTAAAGGAGAATTAGAATGAGCAATCAGGTTGATAGGAAGAGAACCAGAGGAGAGTGCTGTGTCTACTGAAAGTGAAAAAAGAACCTAGAGAAAAAAGAATATCAAGGAGGAAATGGTGATCAACAGTTTCAAAGGCAGCAGAGTGGTAGAGGAGTGGGCTGAGAAGAGAACCTTATATATGACAACCAAGAGATCGGTGGTAACTTTGGTAGCCTTTTCATGCGGGCTTCTCATGGGAGAAGGCAATAAACAACAAAGAAATGTGGGCCACGTGGGATTTCAAACAAGTTGCAAGCAAATCTTCTTATTCATCTGAGGGCAAGAAAATACATAGGCAAATTATACATCGTTTTGTGGCCACTGCCATGGAACATTTCCCAGTACTGTAAGCCACTTTGTGCCTCCTACGATGGTGGTCAAAGTTCAGGGGAAAGGGTGTTCTAAATTCCATAGGTAAACATAAAAATTGCTATATCCATATCTTAAAAAGGAATGCCCAAGGAATGATGGTGAGCCAAAATACTGAGATAATGAGCTTGTAAATGTAAGAACAGACCATGAGAAACTCTGGCCTGGACTTCCTTATATGGAATACTCACAGCAGACCCTCAACAAACTTTGAAGACAGTAGTATTGGTGGAATGATGAGTTTGGAAGCAAACTATAAGAGGTTTGAAAAGAGAGTCAAGAAAGTGGAAGCACCTACTACAAAAAGCCTTTTCAAAGAGTGTACCCCAAAAGGCAGAAGAGATAGAAGCTCACAGTGGGGATAGAATAAATAAGTGAGGATTTTTTTTATTTTTCTTTTATTAACTTGTTTGCTAATTTTAGGTTACAAGATTCTGTTCCGTAGTAACTTCAGTTATAGATTTTTCTCCCCTTCCTACGCATCCCCCCCCGACCCCCCCCCATGGTGGCATACAATCATGTACAGGATCTGCAAACTCTTTCATATTGTACAATCGTCTGGTTGTATAGCTGTTGTATCCAATGGAGTGAACAATGAGAAAAGAGAAACAAAAGCCAAACATCAAAAAGAATGACAGCATGCATTGCTTCAGTCTCCGTTTAAACTCTGATATTTCTGGATGTTTCTCTGAATGTAGACATCTCCTTCCATCCTGAGACTTGTATAGTTGTCTTTTAACCATGTGATGTTTAGAAGCATCCAGTTTTTCAAAATTGGTCCTCACACATGTGATGTACCTGTGACTGTGTACAAATTTTTCCTGGTTCTACTCTTCTCACTCAGCATCAATTCATATATGCCTCTCCAGGTAAGTATGAAGTCCATCTCCTTCCCATTTCTTATAGCACAATAACATTCCATCATATTCATGTACCATAACTTGTTCAGCCATTCTCCAATTGATGGGCATCCCTTAAATTTCCAGTTTTTTCCCACCACAAAGAAAGCTGCAATAAATACTTTTGGACATATGGGACCCTTTCCCACTACTGTGATCTCTTTGGGATACAACCCCAAAAGTGGTATTACTCGGTTAAGGGTATGCAATTATTTATAGCCCTTTGGGCATAGTTCCAGATTGCCTTCCAGAATGGTTGTATCAGTTCACAGTTCCACCAGTAATGCATTAGAGTTCCTATTTTTCCACATCCTCTCCAGCACTTGTCATTTTACTGGTTTGTCACCTTAGCCAGTCTGACTGGTGAGATGTGGTACCTCAATGTTGTTTTGATTCGCATTTCATGAATCAATAGTGATTTGGAGCATTTTTCCATGTGCGTAAATATATCTTTAATTTCTACCTCTGTAAATTGCCTGTTCATATCCTTTCTCCACTTATCAATTGGGGAATGACTGGTGTTCTTGTGAATTTTATTTTATTCCCTGTATATTTTAGAAATGAGGCCTTTATTAGAGACATTAGTTGTAAATATTTGTTCCCAATTTCCCACTTCTCTCTTAATCTTGATTACATTGGCCTTGTTTGTACAGAAACTTTTCAATTTGATGTTATCAAGATGATCTATTTTGCATTTTATAATGCTTTCCAAATCTTCTTTGGTCATAAAGTCTTCCTTGCACCATAAATCTGACAGGTAAACTATTCCTTTCTTCTCCAGATTATTTACAGTATCAGCCTTTATATCTAGATCATGTATCCATTTAGACTTGACTTTGGTGTATGGCATTAGATAATGGTCTATGCCCAGTTTCTGCCATACTATATTCCAATTTTCCCAGCAGTTT
>CM053602.1:59815189-59828251 GCA_028646575.1 Pseudocheirus occidentalis | reverse complement strand
TGCTCCTCCCAGTGGGAGTGGGTGACAGGGGAGGAATTGCTAGAATCCAGTATTTAAAGCTATACAATTAAATGCAACTGGGAAATAATACATACAGGGACAGGGGCAGGGAGGAGCTCCCTACCTTGCTAGAAAGCTAGAGAGGTGTTGGAGGAGGGCATAAAAGGGAACAGATTGTGGGAGGGGTCTTACAGTGGGATCAATGTTCTGGGCTGGGGGGTAGGGACAAAAAGGGGAGAAAATTTGTAACTCAAAACCTTGTGGAAATGAATGATGTAACCAAGAAAATAAATTAAAATTAAAAAAAAAGAAAAGAAAAGGCTTTCTGCAGTAGGTCCTTCCACTTGCTTGACTCTCTTTTCAAACCTCTTATAGTTTGCTTCCAAACTTATCATTCCACCAATACTACTGTCTTCAATGTTTGTTGAATGTCTGCCCTGATGATTCCATATAGGGAAGTCCAGGCCAGAGTTTCTCATGGTTTTTTCTTACATTTACAAGCTCATTATGTCAGTATTTTGGCTCACCATCATTCCTTGGGCATTCCTTTTTACGATATGGATACAGCAATTGCTTATGTTTACCTATGGAATTTAGACCACCCTTTTCCCTGAACTTTGACCACCATGGTAGGAGTCACAAAGTGGCTTACAGTATTGGGAAATGTTCCACGGTAGTGGCCATAAAACAATGTATAATTTGCCTATGTATTTTCTTACCCTCAGATGAATATACAGATTTGCTTGAAAATTGTTTGAAATCCCACGTGGCCCACGTTTCTTTGTTGTTTATTGCATTCTCCCATGAGAAGCCCGCATGAAACGACTACCAAAGTTACCACTGATCTCTTGGTTGTCATATCCAAGGTTCTCTTCTCAGCCCCCTCCTCTACCACTCTGCTGCCTTTGAAACTGTTGATCACCATTGCCTCCTTGATATTCTTTTTTCTCTAGGTTCTTTTTTCTCTCTCAGTAGACACAGCACTCTCTTCTGGTTCTCTTCCTATCTAACTGACTGCTCCTTCTCATTCTCCTTTACTAGATTTTCCTCCAGATCATGCCCTCTAACTCTAGGTGTCACACAAAGTTCTTTCTTTCACCCTCTTCTCTTCTATGTTTTTACTGTTTCCCTTGTTGATCTCATCAACTCAAACTGATTTAATACTTACCTCTGTCCTGATAATTTTCACTTCTTCCTATCCTGCCCTAACCTGTCTTCTCACCTTCAGTTCTACCTACTTTGCACCTTCAAGTGTCTTTCAGGAATTTGGAATGGGATGTGCAACAGAAATCTTCCACTCAATATGTCTAAAACCAAACACATCTGTCTTCCTAAATCCCATCCTGTCATCTATATTACCATAGATACACCATCACCTCTCAGTCCCACAGGCTTACACCCTAGGTGTTATCCATGACTGAAATGGCAAGTTTTAACAGAGTGACCACAGAGTCTGAATAAAAGTTTTAAGGAGCTTTAATAGTAATGGATTTACCAGCTGGGCCATTTCATAAGCCAAAAAAGGGAGATATAGAGAACAGCAAAGTAATGCTTTGTAAAAGTACAGAATCTTTTATTCCATTTTCCCTAATTGCCTACTATTTGTTAATTGATTTGATACTACAGCTAGATGACATCCAAGTACAGGTGATCAGTTCTTTGTAATCGTGGGAGTGTAAATACCTTACTGATTGATGAAATGCTGGGTATGGGAACCAGGGAAATGTGATTACCCCAGTACTAATTAATGAAGAGTTGGGTATGGGAGCCAGGAGGGTGAGTAAAGGGTTGGTCATGGGAATACGGACTTAGGCACATACCAGGAGCAGAAAAAAGAGAAATTACCCAGGTGCATTCTTTACCCAGTACTGGCCACTTCACTGATTTTTATATTGGGTTCACCCCAAGTTTATTGAGCCTGCTGATTTCTGCTTCAGTTTGGGTACACTGAGCTCACTTATGTCTAATTTCACAAAAATATCTAATCCCTGGCCATTTCAGACTACTTATAGCCTCTCACTCCACATGTCAAATCTGAGTCCAAAACCTTTTGTTGCCACTTTTCTCAAATTTCTCCACTATGCCTCCTTCTTCCTACTCACTGTGCCACCCCTCTGCTGCAAGATTTCATCACCTCATACCCCATTGGTCTTGCATTGCAAGAGCTTGGTCTTCTGTCTTCCTTTCCCAAATCTCCCCTCACTCCAATCCATTCTCCACTCAGCTATGTAAAGTAATTAATTTAGCAGGTACTTAGCCCTTAGTTACTAAGTTACTTAGTACCTGCTTAGCCCTTAGTAACTAAGGGCTAAGTACCTTTGCAAAAGAAACAGAAGGTGTGAACTCTGTCTCCTGTTGCTGACATAACAGGAAAGGGTTGGCTGAGATAGGGAACCAATGCTCATGTGTATTTAGGAAGAGCTTGAGAGAAGAGACAGTCAGAATCAAGAATGGTTCTCCTGGCAGCTCCTGGTGGAGGGAGCAGAATTTTCACAGCATCTAGAAGCTGGGCTGCCACTTGCTGGACCGAAAATTGGGTTGGAGTTTTCTATGAGACCAGAATCTGATGAAGGCTGAAGTTGCTGCCGAGAAGGCCACCTGAAGAACTGACAAGGCTGCCTGCAAGGCAGAGATTTCTTCTGGGTTCTAGGGCCAGCCGAACTGCTGGGGGACTGTAGAAGCATGACCAGGATAAGATTTGTTTGTGGCTTGGTTGATCCTTGGATTGCCAGCAACAGAAATGGTGAAGGTTTTGAGATATGCTGGACCGTGTGAACTTCAGTGTGTACCAGGAACTGCCCAGATAACTGGACAAGCACCTGGGAGCTGTCTGTCTTTGAATCCATGTGACTGTTTGGTGGATTCAGGTCAGAACTGGGACCATGGAAGGGGATCCAGGTAATCTGAGAGACCACGCTGTGTTAAGATGAATAAAAGGTACTGGGTGTTCAAGGTATGATGAAATTGAAGTTTACTAGATACTGAGGGGTGGATGGTTTGTATAATTTTCTAATGACTGTATTTAGTGATTAATGATACTTAGTAATTGTGAGTCTGGAGAAGTGACTGATTAAGTTAAACTGTGATTGCCCCATGAGTGGAAGACTGACTTGTATTGTGAAATGATTGAATGATTAAGCAAGGAGTGTTTCCCCTTTAGGGAAACCAGATGATTATTCTTTTGTTCTTTTTTCTAAATACTGTGATCACTTTGGTGAAAACTATGTGGCCATTTTAATATTAAGCTATTGTGAACACTATATTGTGATTTTCTGTGATATAATAAGATGTAATTTTGTGAATATTATATAGTTATTTGTTGTTAATGTTTGCCTTGATTTCTTAAGGAATAAACGGATTGTTCACTATACTATGTAATCAGAAACTTAAAAGAAGTAAGCATTTAAATGCTACTTAAAAGTAGCATTCTTTTGAGAAGCTGATTGTGCATGGAATTAAAGCCATCAAAGTGATTTTCCTAAAGCACGGGTCTAACCATGTCACCTTCCTACTCAATAAATTCCAGTGCCTCCATATCACCTCAAGGAAGAAATACTAAACCCTATGTTTGGCCTTCAGTGCTGTTTATAACCTAGGAACCTCCCATCTTTTCTATCTTTGTACCCTTTATTCCCTTCCACTTATTGTTTGATCATGTGACAATGGCCTTCTTGCTGTTCCATGACCAAGATACTCAGTCTCTTGACTCCAGTCATGTTCTCTCCCTGTCCAACATGCCTGGAATGATTTTCTTCCGTCCTTCTCACTGCTGGCTCCTATAGTCATTTATAAGTGCACTTACCAACTCATCTTTGACTTGAATACTTTCCCAAACCTTCTCCATTATACGGCCCCCTTCTCTAAATTAATTCCTATTCATCTTGTATACAGATTTATTTTATTTGCTTTTAGATTCTCCTATTAGATTGTGAGCTAGCTGGGGCATGGAATTCTTTTTTCTCCCTCTTTTTCCACCCCCAGCACTAAGCACAGTATCTGGCACATAGCAGGCAATTAATAAATGCTAGCTGATTGCCTAATGTGGTCCCCTCTGATTCTGAGACCCCAGTCCCAATTCCCTACCTTTCGTTTATGTTTATATAGATGTATACATGTGTATGTTTTTCATGCCAAGGAGTTCCTCATGTTTGTCTTTGTGTCCTCAACACCTAGAGCAGCCCCCAGAATATAATAAGCACTCAAGAAAAGTTTTTTGAAGAATTAATTGACTTTGAGTTAGATAAAATGGTCTTTTGGTGACATCTGGTGTCCAATAAGAAATGCTGTACTTCATTGAATTTTCTGTTACACGGCTGCCGCCTTGTGGCCCGTTCAGATATTACAGTTTTCATCTGCCATCCCATGTCCAAACCCTGGTATTACGTTTTCTCCCCTTTTAAACACTGTTTTTGCTGGACTTTCACACTTGTGAAAAACCACTTGCTGTTTATATAGGTAGAATGGAGCCAAATGAAATCCTGGATTTATGAACTGATGTACATAATTCTTTCAGTTACAGTAGAAATTCAGACTAAATTGTCACCACTGAGATTACTTTTTACACTATAAGTCTTGTCAGAAGTGATATGATAAAGGTTAAGTTATAAGTAGAAGTGGGAAATCTCTTCACCTCCCCCCACAACCAGCTCAAATACTTATAAAATACGACTCTAAACAAATTTTAGACCTCCAGAACCCATAAAAATACGGAGAAAATAAGCTCCCACCAGGCAGTCCAGGAGGTGGGATGGGAAGGCCTTACCACAGCATGGTAGGAGCCACAGCCAGTCGTGACTTCAGTCCCAGGGCTGCCAGGACAAGCCATGGCTGGAGCATTCAGGAGAGTACCAGCAGCTGCGGCAGTTTCCAGGATTATCAATCCATAAGAACCAGGGACAAAGTGAAAGGTCAGTGGAACTGAGCTAAATTTGGGGGAGAATATCAGGTCTGGCCTTCTTCCCCAGGGCAAGAAAGCAGCAGAAGTGGCAGCTCTGCGGCCACCTACACGTGGTTGCTTCAGAGCTCACACCATACAAAATGGGGGGGGCGATCATTTAGAGGATAAGTGCTCTTGCTTTAAGCTGCCTGGATCAGGATTGTGGTCCTGGGTGGAAGCACCGAGATGTGTGACCAGTGAGCCACAACTGGTGGGGGCCGGAGAGACAGTGACGTCCTAATAGCTCCGGCAGCTGCAAAAACCTTAGCAATTTGTGACAAAGCTCTCACTGCTGGAAGCAGAGTTCCACAAAACTACAAAGTCAAGTAATTGACTGGCAACATGAGGAGGCAAAGGAAGCAAAGTAAATACAGAAACCCAAATTTAGACTCCTTTTGGGGGACAAAAAGGATCAAAGCATAGACCTGAAAGAAAACAGCACAGTCACAACTCCTGCACCAAAAGTTTTCAAGAAAAATGTAAACTGGTTACAATACCTGGATGAGCTTAAGAAGGATTTTGAAAACCAAATAAGAGAAGTGGAGGATAAATTGGGAAGAGAAATGAGAATGATGCAAAAAAATCATGAAAAGAGAGTTAACAACCTGACTGAAGAAAATAACACCTTTAAAAATAGATTAACTCAAATGGCAAAAGTGGTGAAAAAGCCAATGAGGAGAAGAATGCTTAAAAAGTTGAATTTGCCAGATGGAAAAAAGATTCTCAAAAGCTTTCTGAAGAAAATAATTCCTTCAGAATTAGAGGGGAGCAAATGGAAGCAAATGACTTTATGAAAAATCAAGATACTATTAAACAGATCCAAACAAATGAAAAAATAGAAGGAAATCTCATTTAAAAAAAAAAGAAACCATTGACTTCAGGTCTGCCTGAGGACCCGTTAGTGAAGCCTCCTTCCAGCCTTGTGACTGGAAAAAATGGTCGCACCTGAAGCGGGCATAGGACCTGAGGGTACAGGGCAGTCGAAGTTGCCTGGGAAACTGTGAAGACCATGTGGGACTGGGAATTTATTCCTACACTCCAAACATGTGGGCTAGTTAGACATTGAGCTGGGGGCTGTGGCTGCAAAGACAAAACTGGAGGTAGAAATCACCATTAGATGCGTTTATACAAAACAAAGGGGGGAGGAGGGAGAAACCTCCACCTGGAAGAATCAGGAAGAGTTTCTGTAGGAGGGTACACAGGAGCCGAGCCCTGAAGGAAGAATCTAAGAGCTAGATCATGCAACCTGTTTTGCAACAACAAATAGAATGAAGGTTACAGTGGAAAATGCAAAATGTCTGCAAGCAAATGCATTCATTCAGGCTGGAATATTTCAGGAGTTTATTTTTCAAGAAGAATCTGTAACATTTCAAATCAATTTGACAGTCCTTCTAGACTGCTTGACAATTTTTGGTTCAACACTTTTGCCAGGAACTTCAACAGCACTTAGGATGTGTTACAAAGGTAATGGATACCCTTTGACACTCTTCCTGGAAGAAGGAGGAGTATTGATAGTGTGCAAAATTAATACCCAAGAGCCTGAAGATACTCTGGATTTTGATTTCTACAGCACAAACGTTATTAATAAGATCTTTCTTCAGTCAAAAGGCCTACGTGAAGCATTTGCCAGATTAGAAATGACCAGTGAGGTGCTACAGATTACCATGTTACCAGAAAAATCTTATTTCAGGTTATCCACTTTTGGAAATTCAGGAAGTTCACACCTTGACTATCCCAAAGATTCTGATTTGATGGAAGCATTTCATTGTAATCAGACCCAAACTAACAGATACAAAATTTCTTTGCTGAAACCATCTACAAAAGCTTTAGCCCTATCTTGTAAGGTGTCTATTTGTACTAATAACTGAGGATTCCTCTCTTTATAGTATATGATTAAGAATGAAGATGGACAGATATGTTTTGTTGAATATTATTGTTGCCCTGATGAGGATGTTAGTGATTCAGAGTTCTGATGAATAGTGTCTGGAAATCTCCTTTCTCACACACAGAATAGGTTGTGTTCTTGTTCTCCTTTGTGCGCTACTGCTGGTAACTTATTGTGGGACATTTCCAAGGAGGACAGGAAATAAGCCTTGGGAAATTGATAACAAGTGGCAATACAGTGCACCCTATGCACTACAGATAGTGTACTAGAGTACTTCTATAAATACATTATTTTCCACAAATATATGTTTTCAAATAGATATAAGTATTCTGGTACTCTTTTGACTGTTACTTATTTAAGTGTATGAGAGTATAAGTAGTGATAAACATTTATGAATAAATTTATGAATAAATTGACTTTTTCAAAATAGGAACCTTTGGAAAATCCAGAATCTGAACAGTAACTATTAGCCCTTATGAAATTTTCAGTTTACTTTTCAGTTAGCAAATTGATGTTAACGACAAGCCCATTCATCCAAGAAAAATTTGAATTGGTCAAGACACTTTTTTAAGGATGCTCTATATATTTTAAAATAAAATAAATTAATGAGGTGCTTGTTTATATGACTTTGTCATAGGATACTGGGATATCTGTCTGTGGGGGTTGAGAATGAGAATTAGCAAAAATGTTCAAAATGAATATAAAAATTTAATGAAAAAAAAATTGACCAGGAAAATACATAGAGGAGAGACAATTTAAAAATTATTGGACTACCTGAAAGCCATGATCAAAAAAAGAATCTGGAAATCATCCTTCAAGAAATTCTCAAGGAAAATTGCCCTGATATTTTAGAACCAGAGGGCAAAATATAATTTGAAAGAATTCATCAATCACCTCTTGAAAAAGATCCCAAAAAGAAAACTCCTAGGAATGTTATACCCAGGTTCCAGAATTCCCAGATCAAGGAGAAAATATTACAAGCTACTAAGAAGAAACAATTTGAATACGGTGGAAACACAGTCAGGATAACACAGGGTCTAACAGCTTCTACATTAAGGGATTGAATAGGCCTGGAATATGATATTCTGGAGATCAAGGGAGCTAGGATTACAACCAAGAATCAACTACCCAGCAAAAGTTAGTATAACGTTCCAGGGGAAAATATGGTCATACAATGAGGTGGGGGACTTTCAAGCATTCTTGCTGATAAAACCAGAATCAAATAGAAAATTTGACATTCAAACACAAGAAGCATGAGCAGATAAACATGGAAAAGAAACCATAAGAAACTTATCAAAGTTTAACTATTTACATGTCAACATGGAAAAACAATATTTGTAACTTATGAAAATTTTCTCAGTATGAGGATAAGTGAAGGGAATAGAAATTTATTTATGTATGTATACATACATATATTTCTCTTCAGTAGGGTGTATATGTGTATGAATACATATGTGAGTGTATGTGTATGTAAACAGAAGGCACAGGATCAATTGAATAGGATGGGATAATATTTTAAAAGGTGAAATTGAGAGGTGGGAGAGGAATAGTATGAGAGGATACAGGGAGAGACAGAATGGGGTTAATCATCTCATGTAGAAGAGGCAAGGGATAACTGTTACAAAGGAGGGGTGGAACGGGAAGGCAAAATGGAAAAGATCAACTATACTCTCCTTGAATTTGGCTTGGGGAAAGAGTGGGTATGATAGGGGAGAAAATGGAGGGGAGAGTCAGTTGGAGGGAGGTTTGTTAGAAGAACACACTTCTATAAAGGGACAGGGACAAAGTAGAGAATAGAACAAGTGGGGGGCTGGATAGGAAGGAGGGAAATATAGTCAGTCTTTCACAATATGTCCATTGTAGAGATGTTCTGTATAACTACTCATGTACAATCTGTATTGAATTACTTGTCTTTCCAGTGGGGGTGCGTGATGAGGGAGCTAGGGAAAGAATCTAGAATTTAAGTCCTAAAATCAAATGTTAAATGTGTGTGTGTGTGTGCATGTGTGTGTGTGTGTGTGTGTGTGTGTGTGTGTGTGTGTGTGTAATACTATTTACATGTTACTGGGAATTAAGATATACAGGCACTGGAGCAAGGAGATCCATCTTTCCCTACTGGAAAGTCAGAGAGGTTATGGGGGAGGATATAGGAGAGAGCAGATTGGGGAAGAGGCTAAATATGGGATCGCTGTTTTAGGGTGGTGGTGCAGTGAACAGAGCACCCGCCCTGGAGTCAGGAGGACCTGAGTTAAAATGTGGCCTCAGACACTTAACACAAAAATTAGCCGTGTGACCTTAACCCCAACTGCCCTCCAAAAAAGGCAAAAAAAAAAAACAACCAAGAAAATAAATGGATTTCAACATTGAAGAAATAAATATCAAAGTGTGATTAAGACAGTAGTACCAGATGGAATCAGCTTCTAAAACTTTCCAAAAACTGATTTTTAAATGTTCAAGAATATTTCAGAGTTGTTGATGTTGTTTGTCCTTCCCTCTCAAGTTACTTAATTGTGTTTTTCTGTTTCCTCATCTGTAAAATGAACTGGAGAAGGTCATGGCAAACCGTTCCAGCATTTTTTCAGAGAGCAACCCCATATGGGGCCAAGGTGCCAGACACAACATATGTTTGAGCAACATTACTACTAGAAGTTGAACTTAGTGCAGAAGCTACTAGGTCTTGTTTTATTCTGATTGTCTTTCCACAATACTCAAATTGTTTCTTCCTGACTAATTGCAGTATTTTCTCCTTGAACTAGGAACTCTGAAATTTGGCTATAACGTTCCTAGGAGTTTTCTTTTGGGGATGTTTTTAAAGAGGCAACCAGTGAATTCTTTCCATTTCTATTTTTTCCCTCTTGTTCTAGAATATCGAGGCAATTTTGCTTGATAATTTCTTGAACGATAGTTTCTAAGTTCCTTTTTTATCATGGCTTTCAGGTAGTCCAATAATTTTAAAATTATCTCTCCTGGATCTATTTTCCACATCAGTGGGTTTTTTTCCAATCAGATATTTCTCATTGCCTTCTTCTTTATCATTTGTTTGGATCTATTTTATAGTATCTTGATTTCAGGAAAATTCAGCTTTTTAAGATAGTCTTCCCCTCACTGGCTTTCTGGGCATCTTTTGTCATTTGAGTTGATCTATTTTTACAGTGTTATTTTCTTTAGATGCAAGAGTTCTGAATTTGCAGTCTTCCTCCCACTCCATGCCTTGATCCTTTTTATCTCCAAAAAGGGATTCTATGGTCTGTTTGTGCTTCCTCTGCTTGCTTATATTGCAAGCCAATTACTTGACTTCTGAACTCTTTTCCACGGTAGAACTCTGCTTCCAGAAAGGCAAGAGCTTTATTCCAAAATTCTGGGGTTTTCACAACTGCCAGATCTATCAGGAGGGCACCATCTCTACAGCCCCCACAAGCTCTGGCTCACAGGCCACACACTCCAGGACCTCCACCCAACACAGCAATCCAAATCCAAGCAGGTTAAAATAAGAGTTATTGTTTTCTGAACGGCCCCCCTACAATCTGTAGGCCAGGAGCTCCTGAGGCAGCCACAAGGCACAGCCACAGTGAGGCTGCCACGTCTTGGCCTGGGGGCAGGGGCCGGACCACCCTCTACTATCATCCCCTGTTCCAACAGAGTTCCACACTGACCTTTTACATTATCTTTGTTGTTTATGGGTTGAGAAATTTGGAAACCACTATAGCTGCTGGTGATTCACTCTCTTGAAGTCTGCTCTGGCTGTCACTGGTTGGGGCCACCCTGGGGTCAGAACCATGCTGCTCTTGCAGTACTATGTTGTCTCCCAGCCCTGTGTGATAGGCCCTTCTTGTCAGCCTGCCAGGATGCCTTCAGTGGGAGATTTGTTTCTCTCTGTCACTTTGTGGGTTCTTTAGATCTAAAGTTTGTTTAGAGCCATTTTTTTACCTGTATAGGAAGTGATTGGAGCTGGAGCTCACTCCAGTTTTGTGCTTCTGCTCCGCCATCTTGGCTCTGCCCCCTGAGACTTTTTTTTAAAAAAGTATTTTAATGTCTCAAAATTTTATTTCTTATTTTTGTTTTTGTATTCATATTTATTATTTTTGCACTTTAATACAAAATTTAAAATGAACTTTTCCATTTACATAGCAGAACATAAGAGTGGATTTAATACAAACCCATAAATTTGCATTTCACGAAAACCTATATAATAAAATCTACATGTTGTTTTCAAACCAACCCAACTTTTCTGAGTTTCCTTTTACATTTTCTTTTGTTCTCTGTTTGTCTTTCTCTCTTTCTCAACACATTTTCACCCTAGAAAAGGTGACAATTAAATGTGAATATTTATATGTATATATGAATATGCAAACTTATATATGTATATATACAAACATATATACATATATGTAAAACCATACTGCTCATATTTCTATCTGTGAATTCTTTCTCTGGAGGTGGATAGCATCTTCCTTCTTAGGGGCAAGTCTTTGCTCAGTTTTCTAAATCAAAGACCTCTCCATTTATTAAATCAGTGCAGTATTCCATCACAATCACATACCACAAATTGCTTAGCTATTCCCAATTTGGACAATATCTAGCATTTTAGCCAATCTGATAGGTGTAAGATGATATCTTGAAATTGTTTTAATTGGCTTTTGGCTAATCAATAAAGATTTAGAGAATTTTCTCATATAATTATATGCTGTCTTCATTTCTTCATCAAAGAACTGCCTGCGCATATCATTTAACCATTCATCAGTTCGGTTATGACTCTTATTCTAAAAATTTGGCAAATTTATCTATATATTTGAGATGTCTAAGAGATGATCTATCAAAGTCCTGTTCCCCCTTCTTCTTTTCCGATCTTGGCTGCTTTGGTTTTATTTACAGAAGAAGTATTTAATTAAAAATAATTGAAATTATTCATGTTACATCTCAACAAGGCTATCTTTGTCTTGTTTCTTCATGTATTTTCCTGTCCATGATAGGTAGTGATAGGTAGTATTTCATGACGGAATCCTGATAAAGCTGCCCCCAGCCCCAACATTCTAAGTTCCTTGTGGACCTCACTGAACAGCAGGTATGTCTTGATTTAAACACACAATCTGGCTTTAACCACACCTCGGGTCCTAGACTCAGTACAATCTCTGATCCCAGATCCATTTCCCATATTTGAACAGGTGTGTTCTTGTACTCAACCACAATTAAAGCAACCACTGAGACCAAGACACGGCCACTGTATCTAAATAACCACCTTTACCAGACAGGATCACAATGGCTAGCCAATCAGAATGCAGCATCACCAGGGTGTTTGACCCCCAAACCATAGAAGGGACCCCTCCCCTATAACCTAATCCCTCGACAAAACCATTCTTCCTTTTAATTTT
This sequence comes from Pseudocheirus occidentalis, assembly GCA_028646575.1. Classification (NCBI taxonomy): domain Eukaryota; kingdom Metazoa; phylum Chordata; class Mammalia; order Diprotodontia; family Pseudocheiridae; genus Pseudocheirus; species Pseudocheirus occidentalis. The sequence goes on along the minus strand of CM053602.1, from coordinate 59,816,061 downwards.
CATAATTTTTGTTGCATAATTGCATCTTTACCCTATAAAAATCCATCTTCCTTTCCCTGAAGTGTATGGTTCCTCTCAGAACCTAGCCCAATTTTGAGGGATATAAATCCTCAACAAATAATTGCACTGGGATAGGAGGTGGTATGACTCTGTATTCTTTGAGATGGTGCAGCAACAACACATCATAAATCGACATTATTTCCTATCTTCTTTTAATGTTCTTGTGGTATCTCGTTTTATAACTAGGTCATGAATCCATTTTACCTTATCTTAATACATAGTTTAGTATATAGGTCTATGCCCAATTTATACAAAACTGCTTTTTAGCTTTCCCAAAAATTTTAGCCTCTATCTTGCCTTTCTATTCCTTAATCTACCACCCCTCTAACTTCTTCCTTTATCCTCTTAAACTCTCTTCACTCCCAATCTACATACCTTGCTAAGAGTTTCATCCTTATCCCCTTTTCCTAATTCTTTATTTACACAGCTTTCTAAAAAGTCTCTTCCTTATCTTATTTTTAATTTATTTTTTATTTGTTATCTTGTTTACATTATTCATTTTCATTGCATTTTTGAATTACAAATTTTCTCCCAGTCTTGGCCCTGCCCCAACCCTAAAACAGCAATCCCACTGTAAAGCCCCTCCCCTGCTATGCTACCTTATTTTCTGGTAGGGCAGGGAGGGTCTCCCTATCCCAGCCCCTGTATATCTTAATTCCAAGTTGCAGATATTGCAGAACTTTAAATTCTAAATTCTTTCGAAGCCTCATTTGTCACCCACCCCCACTGGAAGGACACTCAATTCAATACAGGCTGTGGATGTATGATTATACAGGACATCTTCATAGTGGACATATTGTGTCAGTGATCAT
>CM053602.1:59790955-59808218 GCA_028646575.1 Pseudocheirus occidentalis | reverse complement strand
CAATCAGAGTAAAACAAGACCTAGTAGCTTCTGCACCAAGTTCAACTTCTAGTAGTAATGTTGCTCACACATATGTCGTGTCTGACACCTTGGCCCATATGGGGTTGCTCTCTCAAAAATGCTGCAATGGTTTGCCATGACCTTCTCCAGTTCATTTTACAGATGAGGAAACTGAGACAAGCACAATTAAGTAACTAGAGAGGGAAGGACAAACAACAACAACTCTGAAATATTCCTGAACATTTAAAAATCAGTTTTTGGAAAGTTTTAGAAGCTGATTCCATCTGGTACTACTGTCTTAATCACACTTTGATATTTATTTCTTCAATGTTGAAATCCACTTATTTTCTTGGTATTTTTGCCTTTTTTGGAGGGCAGTTGGGGTTAAGGTCACACGGCTAGTTTTTGTGTTAAGTGTCTGAGACCACATTGGAACTCAGGTCCTCGTGACTCCAGGGCGGGTGCTCTGTTCACTGCACCACCACCCTAAAACAGAGATCCCATATTTAGCCTCTTCCCCAATCTGCTCTCTCCTGTATCCTCCCCCACAACCCGTCTGACTTTCCAGTAGGGCAAGATGGATTTCCTTGCTCCAGTGCCTGTATATCTTAATTCCCAGTAACATGTAAATAGTATTACACACACACACACACAGACACACACACATTTAATATTTGATTTTAGGACTTAAATTCTAGATTCTTTCCCTGGCTCCCTCATCACCCACCCCCACCAGAAAGACAAGCAATTCAATACAGACTGTACATGTGTAGTTATACAAAACATCTCTACAATGGACATAGTGTGAAATACTATAATTCCCTCCTTCCTATCCAGCCCCCCACCTGTTCTCTTCTCTACTTTGTCCCTGTCCCTTTATAGAAGTGTGTTCTTCTAACAACCCTCTCTCCAACTGACTCTCCCCTCCATCATCTCCCCTATCATACCCATTCTTTCCCCAAGCCAAATTCAAGGAGAGTAGAGTTGATCTTTTCCATTTTGCCTTCCCGGTCCTCCCCTCCTTTGTAACAGTTATCCCTTGCCTCTTCTACATGATATGATTAACCCCATTCTGTCTCTCCCTGTATCCTCTCATACTATTCCTCTCCCACCTCTCAATTTCACCTTTTAAAATATTATCCCATCCTATTCAATTGTTCCTGTGCCTTCTGTTTACATACACATATATACATACACTCACATATGTATTCATACACATATACACCCTCCTGTATAGAAATATGTGTATGTATACATACATAAATAAATTTCTATTCCCTTCACCTCTCCTCATACTGAGAAAAGTTTCATAAGTTACAATTATTGTTTTTCCACATTGACACGTAAATAGCTAAACTTTGATAAGTTTCTTTCCATGTTTATCTGCTCATGCTTCTTGTGTTTGAATGTCAAATTTTCTATTTGGTTCTGTTTTTTTCAGCAAGAATGCTTGAAAGTCCCCCACCTCATTGTATGACCATATTTCCCCCTGGAACATTATGCTAAGTTTTGCTGGGTAACTGATTCTTGGTTGTAATCCTAGCTCCCTTGATCTCCAGAATACCATAATCGAGGCCCATTCAATCCCTTAATGTAGTAGCTGCTAGACCCTGTGTTATCCTGACAGTCTTTCCACAGTATTCAAATTGTTTCTTCTTAGCAGCTTGTAACATTTTCTCCTTGATCTGGGAACTCTGGAACCTGGCTATAACATTCCTAGGAGTTTTCTTTTGGGGATCTTTTTCAAGAGGTGATTGATGAATTCTTTCAAATTTTATTTTGCCCTCTGGTTCTAAAATATCAGGGCAATTTTCCTTGAGAATTTCTTGAACGATGATTTCCAGATTCTTTTTTTGATCATGGCTTTCAGGTAGTCCAATAATTTTTAAATTGTCTCTCCTGTATGTATTTTCCAGGTCAATGTTTTTTTTTCCATTGAATTTTTATATTCATTTTGAATGTTTTTGCTAATTCCCATTCTCAACCCCCACAGATAGATATCCTAGTATCCTATGACAAAGTCATATAAACAAGTCCCTCATTAATTTATATTATTTTAAAATTTATAGATCATCCTTAAAAAGTATCTTGACCAATTCAAATTTATCTTGGATGAATGGGCTTGTCATAAACATCAATTTGCTAACTGAACAGTAAACTGAACATTTCAGACGGGGTAATAGTTACTGTTCAGATTCTGAATTTTCCAAAGGTTCCTATTTTGAAAAGTCAATTTATTCATAAATGTTTATCACTACTTATACTCTCATAAACTTAAATAAGTAATAGTCAAAAGAGTACCAGAATACTTATAGCTATTTAAAAACATATATTTGTGGAAAAATAATGTATTTATAGAAGTACTCTTGTACACTATCTGTAGTGCATAAGGTGCACTGTCTTGCCACTTGTTATCAATTTCCCAAGGCTTACTTCGTGTCCTCCTTGGAAAAGTCCCACTATAAGATACCAGCAGTAGCACACAAAAGAGAACAAGAACACAACCTGTTCTGTGTGTGAGAAAGGAGATTTCCAGACACTATTCATCAGGACTCTGAATCACTAACATCCTCATCAGGGCAACAATATTATTCAACAAAACATATCTGTCCATCTTCATTCTTAATCAAATACTATAAAGAGAGGAATCCTCAGTTATCAGTACAAATAGACACCTTACAAGACAGGGCTAAACCTTTTGTAAATGGTTTCAGCAAAGAAATCTTGTATCTGATAGTTTGGGTCTGATTACAATGAAATGCTTCCATCAAATCAGAATCTTTGGGATAGTCAAGGTGTGAACTTCCTGAATTTCCAAAAGTGGATAACCTGAAATAAGGTTTTTCTAGTAACATGGTAATCTGTAGGACCTCACTTGTCATATCTAATCCAGCAAATGCTTCACGTAGGCCTTCTGACTGAAGAATGATCTCATTAATAACATTTGTGCTGCAGAAATCAAAATCCAGTGTATCTTCAGGCTCTTGGATATTAATTTTGCACACTGTCAATACTCCTCCTTCTTCCAGGAAGAGTGTCAAAGGGTACCCATAACCTTGGTAACACATCCTAAGTGCGGTTGAAGTTCCTGGCAAAAGCGTTGAACCAAAAATTGTCAAGCAGTCTAGAAGGACTGTCAAATTGATTTTAAATGTTACAGATTCTTCTTGAACAATAAACACCTGAAATATTCCAGCCTGAATGAATGCATTTGCTTGCAGACATTTTGCATTTTCCACTGTAACCTTGATTCCATTTGTTGTTGCAAAACAGGTTGCATGGTCTACTCTTAGCTTCTTCCTTCAGGGCTCGGCTCGGGTGTCCCCTCCACCGGAAGCTCTTGCTGATACTTCCAGGTGGAGGGTTCTCCCTCCTCCCCCCTTTGTCTTGTATAAACACATCTAATGGTGATTTCTACCTCCAGTTTTGTCTTTGCAGCCGCATCCCCCAGCTCAATGTCTAACTAGCCCACATGCTTGGAGGGTAGGAATAAATTCCCAGTCCCACATGGTCCTCGCAGTGTCCCAGGCAACTTCGACTGCCCTCTATCCTCAGGTCCTATGCCAGCTTCAGGTGCAACCATTTTTTCAAGCCCCAATGCTGGAAGGGTGCTTCACTAACGGGTCCTCAGGCAGACCTGAAGTCAATGGTTTGATTTTTTAAAATGAGATTGCCTTCTATTTTTTCGTTTGTTTGGATCTGTTTAATAGTATCTTAATTTCTCATAAAGTCTTTTGCTTCCATTTGCTCCCCTCTAATTCGGAAGGAATTATTTTCTTCAGAAAGCTCTTGAGAATCTTTTTTCCATCTGGCAAATTCAACTTTTTAAGCATTCTTCTCCTCATTGGCTTTGTCACCTCTTTTTGCCATTTGAGTTAATCTATTTTTAAAGGTGTTATTTTCTTCAGTCAGATTGTTGACTCTCATTTAATGATTTTCTTGCATCATTCTCATTTCTCTTCCCAATTTATCCTCCACTTCTCTTATTTTGTTTTAAAAATCCTTCTTAAGCTTATCCAGGGATTGTAACCAGTTTACATTTTTCTTGAAAACTTTTGGTGCAGGAGTTGTGACTGTGTTGTTTTCTTCCAGATCTATTCTTTGATCTTTTTTGTCCCCCCCAAAAGGAGTCTAAATTTGGGTTTCTGTGTTTACTTTGCTTCCTTTGCCTGCTCATGTTACCAGTCAATTACTTGACTTTGTAGTTTTGTGGAACTCTGATTCCAGCAGTGAGAGCTTTGTCACAAATCGCTGAGGTTTTCGCAGCTGCCGGAACTATTAGGACGTCACTGTCTCTGCCGCCCCAACCAGTTGTGGCTCACTGGTCACACATCTCAATGCATCCACCCAGGACCAAAATCCTGATCCAGGCAGCTTAAAGCAAGAGCACTTAGTCTCTAAATGATCGCCCCCCCCCTCCCCATTATGCATGGTGTGAGCTCTGAAGTAACCACGTGTAGGTGGCTGCAGAGCCACCACTTCTACTGCTTTCTTGCCCTGGGGAAGATGGCCAGACCTGAAGTTCTCCCCCAAATTTAGCTCAGTTCCACTGATCTTTCACTTTGTCCCTGGTTCTTATGGGTTGATAATCCTGGAAACTGCCATAGCTACTGGTAGTCTCCTGAATGCTCCAGCCATGGCTTGTCCTGGCAGCCCTCGGACTGAATTCACAACTGGCTCTGGCTCCTAGCATTCTGTGGTGAGCCCTTACCATCCTGCCTCCTGGACTGCCTCGTAGGAGCTTATTTTCTCCATACTTTTATGGGTTCTTGAGTTCTAAAATTTGTTTAGAGTTGTATTTTATAAGTATTTCAGCTGGTTGTGGTGGGAGCTGAACAGATTTCCTACTTCTACTTATAATTTAACCTTTATCATATCACTTCTGACAAGACTTATAGTATAAAAAGTAATCTCAGTGGTGACAATTTAGTCTGAATTTCTACTGTAACTGAAAGAATTATGTACATCAGTTCATAACTTCAGGATTTCCTTTGGATCCATTCTACCTATATAAACAGCAAGTGGTTTTTCACAAGTGTGAAAGTCCAGCAAAAACAGTGTTTAAAAGGGGAGAAAATGTAATATCAGGGTTTGGACATGGGATGGCAGACGAAAACTGTAATATCTGAACGGGCCACAAGGCGGCAGCCGTGTAACAGAAAAATTCAATGAAATATAGCATTTCTTATTGGATACCAGATGTCACCAAAAGACCATTTTCTCTAACTCAAAGTCAATTAATTGTTCAAAAAACTTTTCTTGAGTGGTTATTATATTCTGTGGGCTGCTCTAGGTGTTGAGGACACAAAGACAAACATGAGGAACTCAATGGCATGAAAACCATACACATGTATACATCTATAAAAACATCAACGAAAGGTAGGGAATTGGGACTGGGGTCTCACAATCAGAGAGGACCACATTAGGCAGTCAACTAGCATTTATTAATTGTCTGCTATGTGCCAGATACCGTGCTCAGCGCTGGGGGTGGAAAAAGAGGGAGAAAACAGAATTCCATGCCTCAGCTAGCTCACAATCTTATAGGAGAATTTAAAAGCAAATAAAATAAATCCATATACAAGATGAACAGGAATTAATTTAGAGAAGGGGGCCCTGTAATGGAGAGGGTTTGGGAAAGTATTCAAGTCAAAGATGAGTTGGTAATTGTGATAAATAAATAAATGACTATAGGAGCCAGCAGTGAGAAGGATGGAAGAAAATCATTCCAGACATGTTGGACAGGGAGAGAGGATGACTGGAGTCAAGAGACTGAGTATCTTGGTCATGGAACATCAAGAAGGTCACTGTCACATGATCAAACAATAAGTGGAAAGGAATAAAGGGTAAAAAGATACAAAAGATGGGAGGTTGCTAGGTTATAAACAGCACTGAAGGCCAAACATAGGGTTTAGTATTTCTTCCTTCAGGTGATATGGAGGCACTGGAGTTTATTGAGTAGGAAGGTTGCATGGTTAGACCTGTCTTTTAGGAAAATCACTTTGACGGCTATAATGCCATGCACAGGCAGCTTCTCAAAAGAATGCTACTTTGAAGTAGCATATAAATGCTTACTGCCTTTAAGCTTCTGATTACACAGTACAGTGAACAATCTGTTTATTCCTTAAGAAATCAAGGCAAACATTAACAACAAATCATAATATAATATTCACAAAATTACATCTTATCATATCACCGAAAATCACAACATAGTGTTCACAATAGCTTTACATTAAAATGGCCACATAGTTTTCACCAAAGTGATCACAGTATTTAGAACAAAGAACAAAATAATAATCATCTAGTTTCCCTAAGGGAGAAACCCTCCTTGCTTAATAATTCAATCATTTCACAATACAAGTCAGTCTTCCACTCATGGGGCAATCATAGGTTAACTTAATCAGTCACTTATCCAGACTCACAATTACTAAGTATCATTAATCACTAAATACAATCATTAGAAAATTATACAAACCGTCCACCCCTCAGTATCTAGTAAACTTCAGTTTCATCATACCTTGAATACCTAGTACCTTTTATTCATCTTAACTCAGCGTGGTCTCTCAGATTACCTGGATCCCCTTCCATGTTCCCAGCTCTGACCTGAATCCACCAGTCACATGGATTCAGAGACAGGCAGCTCGCAGGTGCTTGTCCAGTTATCTGGGCAGTTCCTGGTACACACTGAAGTTCACAGGGTCCAGCATATCTCAAAACATTCATCATTTCTGGGAACTCAAGGATCAACCAAGCCACAAACAAAATCTTATCCTGGTCATGTTTCTACAGTCCCCCAGAAGTTCGGCTGGCCCTAGAACCCAGAAGAAATCTCTGCCTTGCAGGCAGCCTTGTCAGTTTTTCATGTGGCTTTCTGGGCAGCAACTTCAGCCTTCATCAGATTCTGGTCTCACAGAAAACTCCAACTCAATTTTTGGTCCAGCAAGTGGTAGCCCAGCTTCTAGACGCTGTGAAAATTCTGCTCCCTACACCAGGAGCTGCCAGCAGAACCATTCTTGATACTGACTGTCTCTTCTCTCAAGCTCTTCCTAAATACACATGAGCATTGGTTCCCTATCTCAGCCAACCCTTTCCTGTTATGTCAGCAACAGGAGACAGAGTTCTCACCTTCTGTTTCTTTTGCAAAGGTACTTAGCCCTTAGTTACTAAGGGCTAAATACCTGCTAAATTAATTACTTTACATAGCTGATTGGGGAATGGATTGGAGTGAGGGGGGATTTGGGAAAGGCAGACAGAAGACCAAGCTGTTGCAATGCAAGACCAGTGGGGTATGAGGTGATGAAATCTTGCAGCGCAGGGGTGGCAAAGTGAGTAGGAAGAAGGAGGCATAGTGGAGAAATTTGAGAAAAGTGGCAACAAAAGGATTTGGACTCAGATTAGACATGTGGAGTGCGAGGCTATAAGTAGTATGAAATGGCCAGGGATTAAATATTTTTGTGAAATTAGACATAAGTGAGCTCAGTGTACCCAAACTCAACCAGAAATCAGCAGGCTCAGTAACCTTGGGGTGAACCCAAGATGAAAATCAGTGAAGTGGCCAGTACTGGGTAAAGAATGCACCCGGGTAATCTCTCTTTTTTTTTCTGCTCCTGGTACGTGCCTAAGTCCGTATTCCCATGACCAACCCTTTATTCACCCTCCTGCCTCCCATACCCAACTCTTCATTAATCAATACTGGGGTGATCACATTTCCCTGGTTCCCATACCCAGCACTTCATCAATCAGTAAGGTATTTACACTCCCAAGATTACAAAGAACTGATCACAGGGGCGGCTAGGTGGCGCAGTGAGTAGAACTCCGGCCCTGGAGTCAGGAGTACCTGAGTTCAAATCTGACCTCAGACACTTAACACACACACAAAAAGCTAGCCGTGTGACCTTGGGCAAGTCACTTAACCCCAACTGCCCTCCAAAAAAGCAAAAAAAAAAAAAAACAAAGAACTGATCACCTGTACTTGGATGTCATCTAGCTGTAGTAACAAATCAATTAACAAATCGTAGGCAATTAGGGAAAATGGAATAAAAGATTCTGTAGTTTTACAAAGCATTACTTTGCTATTCTCTTATCTCTCCCTTTTTTGGCTTATGAGACAGCCCAGCTGATAAATCAGTTACTTATTAAAGCTCCTTAAAACTTTTATTGAGACTCTGTGGTCACTCTTTAAAAGTTGCCATTTCAGTCATGGATAACACCTAGGGTGTAAGCCTGTGGGACTGAGAGGTGATGGTGTATCTATAGTAATATAGATGACAGGATGCGATTTAGGAAGACAGATGTATTTGGTTTTAGACATATTGAGTTGAATATTTCTGTTGCACATCCCATTCCAGATTCCTGAAAGACAGTTGAAGTTGCAAAGTAAGTAGAACTGTAGGTGAGAAGACAGGTTAGGGCAGGATAGGAAGAAGTGAAAATTATCAGGACAGAGGTAAGTATTAAATCAGTTTGAGTTGATGAGATCAACAAGGGAAACAGTAGGAAGAGAGAAGAGAAGAGGGTGAAAGAAAGAACTTTGTGTGACACCTAGAGTTAGAGGGCATGATCTGGAGGAAAATCTAGTAAAGGAGAATGAGAAGGAGCAGTCAGATTGATAGGAAGAGAACCAGAAGAGAGTGCAGTGTCTACTGAGATAGAAAAAAGAACCTAGAGAAAAACGAATGTCAAGGAGGAAATGGTGATCAGCAGTTTCAAAGGCAGCAGAGTGGTGGGGGGGGCTGAGAAGAGAACCTTGGATATGACAACCAAGAGATCAGTGGTAACTTTGGTAGCCGTTTCATGCGGGCTTCTCATGGGAGAACGCAATAAACAACAAAGCAATGTGGGCCACGTGGTATTTCAAAAAAGTTGCAAGCAAATCTGTTTATTCATCTGAGGGTAAGAAAATACATAGGCAAATTATACATCGTTTTATGGCCACAGCCATGGAACATTTCCCAATACTGTAAGCCACTTTGTGACTCCTACAATGGTGGTCAAAGTTCAGGGAAAAGGGTGGTCTAAATTCCATAGGTAAACATAAGCAATTCCTATATCCACATCTTAAAAAGGAATGCCCAAGGAATGATGGTGAGCCAAAATACTGACATAATGAGCTTGTAAATGTAAGAACAGACCATGAGAAACTCTGGCCTGGACTTCCTTATATGGAATCCTCAGAGCAGACCCTCAACAAACTTTGAAGACAGTATTGGTGGAAGGATAAGTTTGGAAGCAAACTATAAGAGGTTTGAAAAGAGGGTCAAGCAAGTGGAAGCACCTACTGCAGAAAGCCTTTTCAAAGAATGTACCCCAAAAGGCAGAAGAGATACAGGCTCACAGTGGGGAGAGAATAAATAAGTGAGGATTTTTTGAGGATGAGGAAGACATGAGCATATTTGCAAATAGTATGGAATGTGCAAGTAGACAGACAGAGATGCAAAATAAGTGACAGAATGAGGATGATAGAGGTAATTATATGCTGGAGAAGACAAATTAAAATAGGATTGCTTGAGTAGATAGAGGACTTGGTCTAGTTAATGTGACACCTCATCAAGTGAAACAGTGGTGAAAGAGGAGACATTAGCAGAAGGCCTTTGCTTCATTTAAGATGAGAGAAAGGAGAAAAAAGCTCCTTTCATGTAAAAAAATGAGGCAAGATATTCAGCTGAGAGCGTGGGGGCCTTGAGGGGTCTGAGAAGGGATGAAAATGTTTGGAAGAGTTGCTCTGGAGACTGGGGATATTGAAGTGATAAGACAGGAAGAGTAGATTTCTAAGTAGCTATGGGGGTGCCGTTGAAGCTGTGCAACACAAATTTGTAGCAGATACAGTAGGCATAATCTTGTGATGTTCTCTACCTTCACTCAGCAGTGCAGTTGGAGGAGCACAAGTGCCAAATGAAAGGAGAGAACCCAGTATGAGACTTGGCAAAACAACTTTAGGGAAATGATAAGAAGGCTAGGGATAAAAGGGAAGTGAATAGTGTAGAATTTCAATGGTTCCCCAAGGGATCAAAATGGAGATAAAGGGTCTAATGCAGATGAGATGGTCTGGGAGAGAAGTAAGGGTTAGAAGAATTGGAGGGCACATTAGGTATGAAGAATAAGGTTTGGTAAAAGAAGTCAGAGGGTGTAACTCTATGCACAAGCAGTTTCCCAAAAGAATGCGACTGTGAACAGCTTTTAAGTTTCTTATTTTTCAGTACAGTGAACAGTCTTTATTCAAGAACAAATTAAAGGAAAACATTCACAACAAATTACACTACAGTATTCACAGCATTATATCTTATCACAGAAAATCACAACATAATGTTCACAAAAGCTTATCATTAAAATGGCCACATTGTTTTCACCAAAGTGGTCACAATATTTAGAACAAAGAACAAAAGAACAATCATCTGGTAGCCCTAAGGACATCTGCCTCCTTACATAGTCATTCAGTCATTTCAGAATACTTGTAGAGAAAATACAAGCCGGTCTTCTACTCCTGCGGCAACTGGATTAACTTAATCAGTCACTTATTTAGCAATCAATTGCTAAGTATTGCTAATTACTAAATACAATCATTAGAAAATACACAAACCTTACACCAGTTAACTTAATCAGTAACTTATGCAGATTCACAATTATTAAGTGTCATTAATCACTAAGTACAATCATTAGAAAATGCGCAAACAATCTACCCCTATGTCTCTAGTAAACTTCGATTTCATCACAGCATTCAATATCCAAAGAGAGGTCTTTTCTTCATCTTGACTCAGGGTGGCTTCTCAGAATCCCTGGATCTCCTTCCACGGTCTCAGTTCCTACTTGAATCCACCAAACAGTCACCTGGATTCAGAAGCAGATAGCTCCTAGATCCTTGTTCAGTTCCCTGGGCAGTTCCTGCTACAAACTGGAGTTCACAGGGTCCAGCACATCTCAAAACCCTCACAACTTCTGTTCCCGGGAAATTAAGGATCAACCAAGCCACAAACAAAATCTTAGCATCCCTGTCACAGCTCCCCAGTCCTCCGACAGTTAGGCTGGCCCTAGGACCTAGAAGAAATCTCAGCCTTTCAGGCTGCAGCAACAACTTTGGCCTTCCAGGTGGCCCACCCAGAAGCAACTTCAGATTCTGCTCTCAAGAAAATTCCAACTCAGTTCTCAGTCCAGCAGTAGCAGCCTAGCTTCCAGATGCTGCCAAGAGAATCTCTCTATCTCTCTGTCTCTCTCTCTCTCTCTCCATCTCTCTCTCTCTCTCTCTCTCTGTCTCTTTGTCTCTCTCTGTCTGTGTCTCTCAGTCTCTCTCTGTCTCTGTCTATCCCTCTTTTTCATCTGGCTTTAGTCTCCATGATTCTTCCCCCAGCTTCTCATCAGGATAAAATTCTGAATGAGCCTCTCTGGCGCTTTTCTTATAGAAACAGAAACAGAAACAGAAACAGAAATAGAAATAGAAATAGAAATAGAAATAGAAATAGAAATGAAATAGAAATAGAAATAGAAATAGAAATAGAAATGAAATAGAAATAGAAATAGAAATAGAAATAGAAATATTTACTCATACCTAAGTGGTCAGGAACTAGTTAAATAGAAATTTCAGTGAAATGATCAGATACTCTGTAAAATTCAAAATCTAATAAGCCTTGAATACACAAGCTTAACCAGGAACTAACAAGCCCAGAAAATCAGCAGGCCTAGTAAATCTGGAGTGAACCCAAGATAGAGAATAACCAGTGTTAGGCAGAAGAATGAACTCAAGTAATGTGTCTTTTTTTTTCTTTTACTATGTACCTGAAGTTGCTTTCTCATGCCAAACCCATTATTCATTATTGTACCTATCTTTTCATCCATAAATACTGAAGCAATTGCCATCTCTGAGTTCCTATGTCCAGCATTTGATTGATCAGCACTGAGGTAATTACACACCCTTGGTTCCCATACCTCACTCCTCATTAATCAATAAAGTGTATACACTCCCCTGATTGCAAAGAACAGATCCCTGCACCTGGTTTTCATCTGTAATCAATTAACAAACATTAACAATCAAGGGATATGGTATAAAAGGTTCTGTCCTTCTGTAATTCGGAACTGTTCCTCTAATTGGCTTGGGGATAGTCAGTAAACTGACTAAATTAAAGTTACTTAAAACTTTTAAATGGACTCTGTGGTCACTTTGTTAATATTCAAAATTTCATTTGACCATAACAATATACATTGGCTTTCTATTTCAGCCAAGCCTTTCCTGTTATGTTAGCAATAGGACACAGAGTTCACACCTTCGGTTTCTTTCACAGTGATTTGATTGGTTACTAAGGGCTAAGTACCTGCTTACTTGACATAACAAAAAGTGGTCTTCAAATTTAAATTAATGACCATTACAGAGGGAAAAGTAGGAACACAAGGGATTAAGAGGATCTTGAACATAGAGGTGGTGTATTTGTGGAAGATAGCAATATCTCACGTGTGGCCATTGTTGGGTGTGGTTTAAGTTTGATGTAACACTAAGACATGGAAAACAAGTGGGCTGAGGACCTGAGTGGTTAAGAGGGATCTGGGGAGAGTCAATAAGTGAGTTGAAGCTCATGTCTATGAGGCCAGGAGTTGGAGAGGGGAAAAAATGTGTGCCAGTTTTCAAACTCACTAAGGAAGGACATGGCAGTGAATAAGGTTAGTGGACAACAGCTACCAAAATTCTGAACGGGTGGGAGATATGAAAAGTATGCACCTCAGAGGAGACATCACTGAGAAAGAGATTTGGGGAGAAATGTACATTCCAAATTTCCTTCAAAGACTTGTGAACTGAGGGGAGATATATGAAGGTATTGCAAGGACTAGAGAAGGTGGCTAGGGAGGCTATATGTTTAAGGGGCAACCAGGTTTGACCTGTAGCTGGTGTTGTGCAGAGAATAAGAGCAAGCCTAGACATGGTTTCAAGGTAAATTTAGGTGTGGATTTATTGATCAAGCATGTGACTATCTGGAGTGTAAACTCAAATCAGGCAGTGATCTTTGGGATTTCCAGACTTGATTATATAGGCCCAAACCCCAAAAAACACAATCTGGGAAGGGAGCTAGCAGAAGCATGATATACAGAAGCAAAAACTAGCCATTGGTTAGATCTATAGTTCAGGGCTAATTATGAAATATGGTGCAATGCTACAGGGGTGCAATCTTCTTGTTATTCAGGTGTCCTTTGGAAGAGCAGGGGTAGTCAGCTCTTTCCAGAACAGAATGGCAGGTCATGGGATATGGGGGACCTGGAAAGTCTCAGAACAGGCCAGGGTCATGTTCTAGGCAAAGGGTGTGGGAGCCCTGCATGATCAGCAGCACAGGACAGGGTGGTCTTTGTATTACACCATAACCCTGAGTTGCATTTTGTACACTCTATTGATTCAAGGAAAATATATAGAATAGGGAACTTTGCTCTGAGCAATGTCTGCACATGTCTTAAAGCTTTTCCAAACTATGGCATGATATAGGGCAGAGACAGAGACAGAGATAAAGATAGAAATATAAAAGGGGCTTAATGGTGAACCACAAATAAGATGTGTGCAGTGACCTAGGATTTGGGTTTATGTACAACACTGGTAGATGGAAGGAGTGGGAGAAGAAAAGGATTAGAATGAAAGAAATTTTTTGTCTGTGGGAAAAAGTGTTTCAGAGGGTACCGAAAAGGGGATGGGATTGTTTGATTGGAACTTTGTGGTTGGAAGGTTGAGGGGAATAGAAATGAGGAATTAAATGATGGAGAATAGAATCTGGATAATTGCCTAAAGGTATTCGCAATCATTGAGACAGGTAAAATATGACAAAATATGGGAATATTTATTACTGAGTGCAATGTGCCACTTTTCTTTCCAAATAAGACTTGAGATATGATTGAAAACAAGGTGCATGAGATAGGAGGCACATGGTCACATTCCTCCTGAAGTAGGAAGAGTTGGCAAGTTATCTGAGCTCTAAAGGAAATAAAAGTTTCTAAAGAGGCAGCGGGGAGGAGGGCATGCATCCCAGCCACAGATAACTGTTTTTGCAAGGGAATATAGATGGGAAATAAAGTGTCATGTGAGAAGAAAGAGAAGATCAGAATCTTTGTGCCAGTAAGTGTGGGAAGAGGAAAAATACCTGTGATGGAGAGTTAGAAAGGTGGGGTGTAGCCAGCTCATGAATGTCATTCAATGACAAAAACAAATGTCTACATGCCATCATATACATCTTAAGGTGTTTCAGAGTTCATTGAATAGAGGAGGGGATAAAGGATTGCTGAATAGAGTGACATTATGCAGGTAGATCAGTCAGAAGATTGCTCCAATTGTCCAGGTGAAAAAAAAGGTAAGACTGCTTGAGTTAGTGAGTCAGTAAGCATTTATTATATTTTTTATTTTATAATTTTTATTTATTCAAAATAAAAGGAGCTGATGTGTAATGGGAGAAGACAGCACAGGAAAACCGAAAAAGCTGTTGCGAGCTGGGGCTGGCATGGTAGAGAAAGCCTGGGATGCTGCCTAGAAAAGGATAATGTTTGGCTGACCTGGGGACATTTACAAGCATTCTGGAGGGTAATCTGGAATGATGCCCAAATGGTTATTAATAATGTCATAGCCGTGACTCAGTAATACCACTTTTGGGGTTGTATCCCAAAGAGATCATAGAAGTGGAAAAGGGTCCCATATGTACAAAACTATTTATTGCAGCTCTCTTCGTGATGGCAAAAACCTGGAAATTTAAGGAATGTCCATCAGTTGGGGAAAGGCTGAACAACTTCTGGTGTATGAATGTGATGGAATATTATTTTGCTATAAGAAGTGGGAAAGAGATTGAATTCATAATTACCTGGAGAGGCTTATAGGAATTGATGTTGAGTGAGAAGAGCAGAACAAGGAAAGATTTGTACACACTCACTGACACATCATATGTGTGACAATCAATTTTGAAAAATCGGACACTTCTCAACATCGCACAGTTAAACGACAACTCTATAAGTCTCAGGATGGAAGGAGATGTCTACATGCAGAGAAAGTTCCAGAAAGATTAGAGTTCAAAAGGAGACTGAAGCAATGCATGCTACCATTCTTTTCAAAGTTTGGCTTTTGTTTCTCTTTTCTCATTGTTCATTCCATTGGCTATAACACGTATACAACCAGACTATTTTACGATGTGAAGGAGTTTGCAGATCCTGTACATGACTGTATGCCACCATGGTGGGGCTGAGGTTGTATGGCAGAAGGGGAGGAAAATTTGAAACTCAAGTGACTATGGAACTGACTCTTGTAACCTAAAAGTAAACAAAAAAGTCAATATAATGAAAAAAAAGAAAAAAGGGAAACCAAAGGAGAGATAAGTAAAATTGATAAGAAAACTATTGAACGTGTGAATAAAAATGGAAATTGCTTTTATGAATAAACCAATAAAATTGATAGACCTTAGAATATATGACCAAAAAAAGAAAGAAGAAAACCAAATTCTGAGTCTCAAAAATGAAAGGAGTAAAGGTACCTCCAATAAAGATGAAATTAAAATGATAATTAGGAATTATTTCGGTCAACTGTATGCTTATAAATTAAACAATACCTACAAAAACAGAAGTTGCTCAAACTAATTGAAGAGGAAGTAAATTACTTTAAAAACCCCATCTCAGAAAAAGAAGTTGAAAACCTATCAAAGAATTCCCTAGGAAAAAACTCAACAAGGCCACATGTGTTTACTAGTGAATTCTATCAAACATTTAAGATCAATTCATTCCAATACTTTACAAACTATTTGGGAATGTTAGTGAGTAGGAGTCCTTCTTAATTCTTTCTGTGATGCAAATTTGGTACTGATACCCAAATCAGGGAGGGACAAAAGGGAGAAAGAAAAGTATAGACCATTCTCCTTCATGAATATTGATGAAAGATCTTAAATAAAAAGTTAGCAAAAAGACTAGAGCAATTTTTAACTAGAATAATACATTTTGACCAGGTTGAATTTATTCCAGGAATGCAAGGACGGTTCAGTATTACGAAAATCATCATTATCATTGATCCTACCAACAATAAAACTAGCAGAAATCATATGATCGTTTCATGAGATGCAGAACAAGCCTTTGACAAAATACAACATCGATTCCTGTTAAAACCATCTAAAGTATAGGAATAAATGGAGTTTTCCTTAGAATAATAGGTAGAAACTACTTAAAGTCATGAGCAAGTATTATGTGCAATATGGAAAACCTAGAAGCATGTCCAATAAGATTAGGGATGAAACAAGAATGTCTGCTATCACCCGTCTTATTCAATGTGGTACTATAAATGTTAGCAGTAACAATTACAGAAGAAAAAGAAATCAACGGAATCGAATTAGGGCAGAGACTGAGCTATCGCTCTTTGCAAATGACATGATGATATACCTGGAGAATCCTAGAGAAACAAGTAAAAAACTTCTGGAGACAATACATAAATTTAACAAAGCTGCAGGATATAAAATAAACCCACATAAATCTTCCACATTCCTATATTTTTCCAATGAAGCCCAACAGCAAGAGATAGTAAGAGAAATCCCATTTAAAGTTACTTTAGATATTGTAAAATATTTGGGAATCTACCTGCCAAAACAAACCCAGGACCTTCATGAATGCAACTACAAAACAACTTTTAGTTTTATTTACAAGTTCAATAGTTTTCTTACTTTCAGTTTTATTAACCTCTCCTTTGGTTTTTCTTATTTCTTTATTTTTTCATTTTCTTGACTTGTTTGTTTACTTGTAGGTTAGAAGTTTAAGTTCCAGATTCACGTGAGTTTCAGATTGTTCTCCCCTTCCTCCCCACCCGTCCACCCCCGCCATGGTGCCATACAATCATGTACAGGATCTGCAAACTCCTTCACATTGCACGATAGTCTGGTTGTATAGGTGTTATGGCCATGGAGTGAACAACGAGAAAAGAGAAACAAAAGCCAAACATCGAAAAGAATGGGAGCATGCATTGCTTCAGTTTGCTTTTAAACAGATCTTTCTGGATCTTTCTCTGAATGTAGACATCTCCTTCCATCCTGAACCTTGTACAGTTGTCTTTTAACTGAGCGATGCTGAGAAACGACCAGTTTTTCAAAATTGATTGTCACACATATGATGTATCTGTGAATGTGTACAAATTTTTCCTGGTTCTGCTCTTTTACCTCAGCATCAACTTTCAGGTAGCGCATCTCAACTGTCAAGTTGACTAAGATGAAAAAACAGGAAAATGGCAAGTGCTGGAGAGGTTGTGGAAAAATTGGAACTCTAAAGTATTGTGGGTGGAGCTGGGAACTGATTC
>CM053602.1:59767546-59790455 GCA_028646575.1 Pseudocheirus occidentalis | reverse complement strand
CTTCAGTCAGGTTGTTGACCTTCTTTTCATGACTTTCTCGCATCATTCTCACTTCTCTTTCCAATTTTTCCTCCACTTCTCTTATTTGGTTTTCAAAGTCCTTTTTCAGTTGATGTATAGCTAGTAGGCATTCTTACAGCGTCTTGGAAGCATTTGGTGAGGGAGTTCTGACTGAGTTGTCTTCCTCCTGCTCCATACTTTGGTCTTTTTTGTCCATATAAAAGGATTCTAGAGTTTTACTGCTGTTGCTAGCCTGCTTCCTTTTTCTCATGTTGGCCAGTCTATTAATTGCTTGGGTTTTTATCTCTGTGGAACTCTGCTTCCTGGAGGGGGAAAGCTCTGTCCCAATTCACTGGGGCCCTCTCAGCTGCCGGAGGTCTTAGTGGGATGCTGCAGCTCCCCACCCCAGCTTTGGCTCATTGAAAGCGCACGCCAGGACCACCACTCAAGACCACGATCCAGATCCAGGCCGCTCAACGCAAGAGCCCTTGGCCTTGATGGTTTGCGTCAGCCCCCCTACTATCTGCAGGCCGAGAGCTCTGAAGCAGCCTAGTGGAAGCTGCTGCGGCTCTCAGATGTTCCTGCTGCAACAGCCGCCTCCCACTGCTTCCTTGCCCTGGGAGCAGTTTGGCTGGACCTGCTCTTCTCCTCCCCATTTAGCAAAATCCACTTACCTTTGTCTTAGCCTTTTAATCTTCTGGCCTGATAAATGTGGTAACTGTGCCTCCAGTGGAGCCAATCTACTTTCCTATAGACGCGGCTCCCCGCCCGATGCCCCAGGGCATGAGCCGGCCGGGGGTTTCTGGGGGGGGGGGATCCCAGACTGCTGGGAAGAGCCCCGCCTGCTGCGTAGCAACTACAGATGTGCTTTAAGTCTTGTGGAGAGTTTTGGAGCTTGAAAATCTGTTTAGAGTCACATTTTTTTAGCATGTTTGTGTGGGAGCTGTGGTGCTTTGCTGCTTCTATGCCGCCATCTTGGCTCCGCCCCCTGTTGTTTTTTTAATAGGAATGTGTGTTGTATTTTGTCAGAAGCTTTTTCTACATCTATTGAGAAAATCATACAGTTTCTACTAGCTTGGTTATTGATATGATTGATTAAACTGATGATAGTTTTCCCAATACTGAACCAGCCTTGCATTCCTGGCATAAATCCTATCTGATCAAAGTATAAAGTTCCTGTAATTTTTTGCTATTGCTTTATTTACAATTTGAGGGAAACTGGGCTATAACTTTCTCTGTTTTGGCTCTTCCAGATTTAGGCATCAGTGCCATATTTGCATGACAAAAAAATTTAGTTGGGCTTCTTCACAAGTTTTCCTAAATACACTATAAAGTTTTGGAATTAATTGTCCTTTAAATGTTTGATAGAATTTTCTTGTAAATCCATCTGACCCTGCAAACTTTTCCCTAGGGATTTGCCTGATGGCTTGTTCAATTTATTTTTCTGAAATGGGGTTAAATATCTTATTTTTTCTTCTGATAATCTGGGCAATTTATATAGTTATAAATTTTCATCCCTATCAGTATGCATGTCAAATTTATGGGCATATAATTCCCAATATTGTTTTAATTTCCTCTTCATTGGAAGCAAATTCACCAATTTTATTGTTGATGCTGGCAATTTGGATTTCTTCTTTTTTTAAAGAACCGAATTGACTAAAGGTTTGTCAATTTTATTGTTGTTGTCTTTCACAAAACTAGCTTTTAGTTTTATTTATGAGTTAAATAGTTTTCTTAATTGCAGTTTTAGTAATCTCTCCTTTTGTTTTCAGTACTTCTAATTTGATATTTAATCAGGAATTTTTCAATTTGTTCTTTTTCAGGCTTTTTTAGTTGTATGCCCAATTTGTTGATTTGCTTTTTCTGTACTTCATTCAGAGACGTAAAACTTCCCCTAAGAACTGCTTTTTTTGCATCTCACAAGTTTCAGCATGTTGTCTCAGTATTGTCATTCTCTTGAACTAAGTTATTGAGTGTTTCTGCGATTTGTTGTTTGATCCACTCATTCTTCATGATTACATTATTCGGTTGCTAATCCTTTTTTTGTTTATCTTTTCATGGCCCTTTAAATACAGATAATTTTTATTGCATAATGATCTGAAAAAATATACTTGCTATTTCTGCCTTTCTGCACTAGACTGTGAGGTTTTTATGCCCTTGTACGTGGTTAGTTTTTGAGTATGTGCTATGTACTGCTGAGGGGAAGGCATATTCCTTTTTGCCCCCATTTAATTTTCTCAAGAAGCCTATCATGTTCTACCTTCTCTAAAATTCTATTCACTTCATTAACTTCTTTCTTGTTTATTTTGCGGAAGATTGATCAAGTACAGAGAGGAGAAAGTTGAGGTATTTTTGCTATCTATTTCTTCCTCTAAGCCCTTAACTTCTCTTCTAAGAATTTAGATGCTATATAACCTGGTGCTTAGATGTTTAGTAAAGATATTGCTTCATTTTCAAAAGTGCCTTTTAAAAAGATGTAATTTCCTACCTTATTTATTTTAATTAGATCTCTTTTTGTTTTTTCTTTGTCTGTGATAAGGATTGGTACCCCTACTTTTTTTTTCTTTACCTGAAGCATAGTATATTCAACTCCAGTCTTTTACCTTTACCCCCTTTGTATCCTCCTGTTTCAAATGTTTTTCTTGTAAACAACATATTATAGGATTATGGTTCTTAAACTATTCTGCTAATGGCTTCTGTTTTATGGAAGAGTTCATCCTATTCACATTCACAGTTATGGTTACTATCTGTGTCTTTCCCTCCATTCTATGCCCTCCCCCTGTTTATGCTTTTATTTCTCCCTTCTCCTCAAAAGTGATATGCTTTTAACTCACCACCTCTCTCAAAATGCCTTCTCATCACCCCCTACCCCCTTTCCCTACTCTTTTTCCTTACTGCTTCTTCCTTCCCTTCTAACCACTTCCCTTCCCCATTTTTCTTTCTCCTTCCTCTCCTACACCAGATTTCTATTTCTACACAAAATACCACAAAGCCGTGACCAAACTCTCTGGCAGCTTGGCCGAACTGAAACCAAGGTCTCCTCCCTCAGAGGTGCCAGCCAAGCCCTGATACAACAGTGATGGTGGCTTTCTCTCTGCAGGTCTCATCTTTTGCTTTCACTTGCAGGATTTTTGTTTAGCTTTTTGGGGGAGGGTGAGGAGGAAGGATGGCAGTGGGAGGCCAGAGAGCATCAAGTTAATGGGCAGGAGCAGTAAGACATCCCAGTACAGTACAGTAAACTTTACATACGTGCTTGCAGGAAATACAGATTTCTTATAGAATTCCTTACATAAAGTCCAGTTTGAACGTACATAAAGCAACACCTGTCTGTACTCCTTTCTATTCCCATTCAATTTTCTCCAGAAATCTCTCGTATCTAAATTTTCTAAGATCCTATTTTGCTTTCTAATGCATTTTACTCCCTGTTCCCATTTTATGAGTGAGTTCACCCCATTTATACATTCATGAATTCTAACTACCTGTTTCCCTCCATCTCATTTTCTTCTGTTTCTCCTCTCTCTTTTTTATCCTAGTCTTCTTCTAATGCCTGTTTTGCATATGGTCACTGTCTTCTTTTATGTGATCACCTTTTTATCACTTCTTTTTCTTTCTCTTATACCATTTTCCTACTCACCTGTAAGATAAGATAGATTTTTATGACCAATTGAAGAAATGTATATTTTCCCTTTTTGAACTAATTTAGATGTGAGTGAGATCCAAGCATTGGCTGCCTGCCATCCCTAGCCCTGGGCATTTTTCACTCCAATATAAAAGCTCTTCCTTGTGCTTTCTCTTTTATGTGAGATCATAATCCCCCTGCTTTCTTTCCTTTTATCTTCTCCCAGGGCATCCACATTTCTCCTCTTCTCTTTGTTTCACATCATTCTTACATAGTTGGCTCATTCCCAAACCCTCTGTCTAGGTAAAATCCATCTACCTACATAAATGATGACAAAACACTTAGAAGATATACATATCATAAGAGAAGATATAAGAGAATATAGAAAAGAAAACAATTTAACTTTCTTGAGTCACTTATGATTACTCTTTCTTATTAACCTTTCAATGCTTCTTTTGAGTCTTAAATTTGAAAGTCACATTGTCTCTTCAGCTCTGGTCTTTTCATCATGAATGCTTAGTTCATTAAATACCCATTTTTGCTCAATGTGTTTCCCCATAGAGCAAGTAGGAAGTGGAATGTTCTCAAAAAAGTGTCTTCTGCCCCAAGTATCTTTTTCTATGAGTGGAGATGTGTTTCCACAGAGAGCTCACCTGTAGTAACTGGAATGTTCTCAAGAGTCTGTCTCCCCACCCCTAAGTATCTCATGCACTGAGTGTTCTGAGGCTAGATGTGCTTCCTCAGAGAGTAAGCCTGTAGTAACTGGAATGTTCCTAGTAAGAAGGTCTTCTGCCACAAGTATGTTTTCTTCTCAGTAGAGATGTGTTTCCACAGACAGTGTGCCCCACACAGTAAGTTTCCACAGACAGTAAGTAGAATGTTTTAGAATATGTGTCTCTACCAATAAGTATCTCATCCACTGAGTTTTCAGAGGCTAGATGTGCTTGCCCAGATAGCAAGCCCATTATAACCGGAATATTGTCAGAGAAACTGTCTTCTACCACAGATATCTTTCTGTCTGAGTGTTCAGAGAGTAGATGTGCTTCCTCAAAAAGCAAGTCTGTACTAAGTAGAATGTTCTCAGAGACTGGGTCTTCAACCCCCAAAGGTCTTGTCTGCTGTGTGCCTGGATGCTAAATATTTTTCCCCAGAGAGTAAGCTTATGTTAACTGCACCATGCTGTCAAAGCGAGAGTCATCTGCCACAGGTGGTCTTTTCCTCTGAGTGTTCTGAGTTTAGGTGTATTTCGACAGAGGGTAAGTATTAAGCCTGTAGTAACTGGAATGATGTCAGATTGTGTCTCCTACCACAAATGTCTTTTCATCTGTGTACTATACAATTGTCTTCACTGTTTTGCCTTCCTAAAAAAACAAAAAAAATCATTTGTCACATGGCGTGGCTCTCAGGGAGGAAGAAGGGGGGAATACATGGAATATCATGATGTAAGAAACAGCAAACATCAATGAAAATTTTTGATTGAAATAAAAAATGTAATGGATATTAATGGGGGGGCAGGTAACATGAGGGAAGAAAGGGGTTTGGGATGCACAGACTGATTCCTTCCACTACTGCAGCCTCATGTTCAGTGCTTTTCTTGAGACTTCCAGTGCTGAGAGAGAGGACTTTTGGCTGTTCTGCTCATTTATCCATGCATCTCCTACCCATCTGCCTATCTTCTGTCCATTCATGCTTGGTACCGTGTATCTCTCTTCAGTACATGTGTAACAGCCTGTCTACTCCTATGCGTGGCCATGTATGGCCTCTGCATTTCTGCCCCCACTTGTTCTTCCTCCCAATTTCAGCCGAGCCACCATGAGGCTGCTTCCCATACCTACCTGATCCTCCTCCTGCTCTGACTTCTCTGTCCCTTCCTGCCATGTGTCCCTCAATTGCCTCGTGGCCACCTCTCTTCACAGCTGCATAACCCCTTTCCTGCCTCCCTCCCTTGTAGCCAGGTCCATGGACAAATTCACACCAATTACAAATTGTCCTGCTTAGAGGTTTCCCAATGGTCTACTTACTCAAAGCAAGAACTCTCTGTAGCTGATAAAAACAACAACAGTAATGACAAAAACCTGATGGCAAAAGTGGAAAGCAGTTTGACAGGAACATGATGGGAGATGAACACCTCACACTAACTATCAAATGAAATTGTAAGTGAATACATGAATTAAGTATGATCACTAAAGTAATAAAGTGATAAGTGATGAAAATGATAAATCAGTGACATCTATAAAAGATGTAAATGTAAACATTAATATTTACTCCAGATTTGACCTGAAACTCAGTAAATTTATTCATTCCTTAGCTCCAGATTAAGCTCCCCCTGTGTGCTGGGCACATAGAGAGTCAGGTGGCCTAATTAAATAATCAACAACCATTTCTTAAGTGCCTCCTGCATAACAAGCACTCTGCTAGGCTCTGGAGATGCACAGTCCCTAACCACTAGAAGCTCAGGTCCTAAGGAGATAGAAAATACATCAAATATATAAAGGATAAATTCAAAGTAAGGCAAAGTACAAGGCAGTTTTTGAGCCAGGCCACAAGCAGCTAAAATCAAGAAAGGTTTCATGGAATAGGTAATGCTTGACCTGTCTGTAAGGAAGAGGGAGATTCTCTGAGGCCCAAGGATAGAGGGCCAGCTTCAGAATCTGGAAGGCTCAGAGTGCAAGACCACACCACTGTTTCACCTGTGAAGGGCATATGGTCAAAAGAGGGTCTGTGGACCACACTGTCTGACGTTAACTTTTATAGACAAGCACCCAGGGCAGATGGGGAAAATAGCTCAGAGAGGGAATTGAATTGTCCTTGGATACATGAGTGCTAAATGTCGAAGGCAGTTCCATAACTGTCTTTACCAAAGAATCTCACAGTGTGCGACCTGGAAGGAAAATGAGAAGCCATCAATTCAAACCTCTCGCTAAAAGGAATTGCCTCATAGATGGAAAAGTGGTCATGCAGCCTCTGATTGAAGAACACCAAGGAGGGTCCAAGCACCAATTCAAGGGAACCCATCTCACCTTAGCGCAGCTCTCATTGCTAGAAAGTTTGTCTTGACATCTGCCCTGGATTGGGACCCTTTACAAATTTTACCAGGTTCCCCCACCCTATCTCCTATCCCTAAATAGGATATGACCTTATATAGTGCTTTAAAGTTCACAAAATTCTTTCAAACCTAAATAATCTCATTTATATCTGTGAGGTGCAGCGCTAGGGTCCAGAGAAGGGAAGATGGGACATTTGGATAGTTCTCTGTGGCTTTGGCCCAAATGTTGACCATTAGATTAAGTTGATCTTAGACAGAGTGTGTGTAGGCAGCAGTGCTGGCTCTTGGGATCTTGTTAATAGTCAGTGAGCATTTTGCATGACAAGGGGGGCAGGTGAAGGTAGACAGCTCCTGTGGGTACATTGGAAGTTACATTTTAGTTTTCTCAGTGTACATTCCTATCCATCCTCTCACTGGGTCAGGAGGAGACAAGTGCAGGTAGTACAAAGAATGTGCTTGGCTGGGTGGTCTCTGTTAACCAGGAGGGAGAGTGGCAATGTATGGTACCAAGTTTGGGGAATTTAACTCAACTGATCCCTTCCTTAGATACAGATTGTCTGCCTGTGATGTGTGTCCACCCAAATCCTTGCCACTGAGCTTGATGAAGCCCACCCACTATCCCCTTCTCATCATCATATCAGGGAAGATAAAGTGGGTTAAGTCTGTCCTAGTTCATATTCATTTTTGGATGCCACTATTTATCCATCTCAGCCGTGAACATAAGGTGAAGTGAGCAGAACCAGAAGAACATGGTATACACTAACAGCCACAGTGTATAATGACTAACTTTGATAGACTTATCTCTTCTTAGTAATGTTAGGATCCAAGACAACTCCA
Organism: Pseudocheirus occidentalis; assembly: GCA_028646575.1. Classification (NCBI taxonomy): domain Eukaryota; kingdom Metazoa; phylum Chordata; class Mammalia; order Diprotodontia; family Pseudocheiridae; genus Pseudocheirus; species Pseudocheirus occidentalis. The sequence goes on along the minus strand of CM053602.1, from coordinate 59,782,953 downwards.
AAGGATTCATGATGGAAAATACTGTCCATGTTCAGAAAAAGAACTATGGATTCTGAATGCAGGTTGAAGCCTATTATTTCTCTCTCTCTCTCTCTCTCTCTCTCTCTCTCTCTCTCTCTCTCTCTCTCTCTCTGTCTCTCTCTCTCTCTCTCTCTCTCTCTCTTCCTTCCCCTTTTGCTCCCCTCCCTCTCACTCTTTTTTCTTTTTATTTGCTTCTTCTTTTTCGTGGTTGTTACCATTGGTTCTAATTTTCCTTTACAACATGATTAATATGAAAACAGGCTGTATATGAACATATATTTAGAGCTTATATAAAATTACACACCATCTTGCAGTGAGGGGAGGGGAGAGATGGGGAGAACATTTGGAACTCAAGATCTTGTGGATGTAAATGTTGAAAACTAAATGTAAATTAATTTTAAAAAATCAACCTGCTCTTCTGGTAAGTCTCTCTTCTCATACTGATGAAGTCTTACTGGAAGAATCTTAAGAACGCCTTTACAGACATGTGAAATTAGCAACGTTGCTAAGTAAATTGACCATTCTTTGGAACTGCTCATAAAGAATTGGTAGTTTACCACAGCCCCCAAAAGAGGGGAAATGCTCACAGTAGTGATCTTGTTGGTTGATTGTTGTCCTTCATTCTTGAAGAGGCCCAAACTGCTATCACTCTCTCACAGCCAAGGTACACTATGGCTGTCTGTATATGAGCAGAACAGCAGGAGTTCAGAATGCTCTACCACAAACCCCCCCAAGATCGTCCACATGAATATTTAAAGGGCAGATGTCTCTAAATGTGTGCATCTCACATTTCTTTTGAGCTACTGCAACTCTGCTTTGCTCATAGAGCAACAGCATCTTCTTGGATTTGGACCTGTCATTCTGGTCAATCCTTGGCTGTGTCTCATGTATCATGCAATAAATTCCAAAATTTTTAAGACACCTTGAGATTATCCTTACATTGCTTCTACTGACTATCATTTGATTGCCTTCCTTCTGTGAGTTCTCAAGAAAATAGTCTTTTACTATTTTACTAAGCATACATTTGACATTCAAACAATGTGGCCTTCCCATCAGAATTGTGTTTTCTGCTTTAAGTTTGTAGGCCTGGTAGTTTAGCATGAGAAAGGACTTCACTGTCCACTACCTTACCCTTCCAGGTGATATTCAGAATCTTCCTAAGACGATTCAAAAGGAATCAGTTCAGTTTTCTGACATGGTGCTGGAAGACTGCATACAACAATGAAGTCAGCACAACAGCTCTGTAGACCTTCAGTTTGGTAAGAAGTCTAGTGCCTCTTCTCTCTCACACTTTCCTTCAGAGCCTCCCAAACACTGAGGTATCTCTGGCAATATGTGCATCAACCTCATTATCAATATGGACATCCCCGGAAATCATACTGGCAAGGTAAGTGAACTTACCCATAGTATTCAAAACTTCTCCATTTTATGAAAACAATTGTTCCATTAAGGGATGTTGTGGAGAAGCCAATTTTGCTTGGTATTCATTATTAGGCCAAAATTATCCTAAGCCACAAGGAACTGATCCATGCTTTGATGCAGTCCAGCTTCAGAGCTTGCATTGTGGGCCCAATCATCTGTTAACAAAAAGCCATGCCCTGAGTCTCCCTGAACTTTAGTCTTTGTTTTAAAGTTTTCAAGACTTGCCAAGTTAAATAATTTACCGTCAGTGGGATAGCTGACCTAGATGCCACGCTGTTCCTCACTGAAGGCATCTGACAACACTGATGAAAACATCATGCTCAAAACCATGGGGGGCTGAGATTCAATCTAGAAGAGATACAATTGGTCAGGATGGTGGCAGAGAAGCAGAAAAACTCTATGAGCTACCCTCATTTGTAGCAAAAAATACCTATAAAATATGCTTCGGAACAAATGTTAGAGCTCCAGAACCCAAAAAATGACAGAGAAACAAAGCTGGTGCTGAAGGCAGCCCAGTAAGTAGAGGGAAGTTTAGTTGCAGAGCACTGGGAGACAAGACCAGCACCACCTAAACCCATGGCTTTAGACCCAGCTCTGCCAGAACAAGCTATAGCTGGAGCATTTTGGAGAGTGGATCACTGGCAGCTGTGGCACTTTCTGGAATTATCAACACATAAGAGCCAAGGACAAAGTGAAAGTTCAGTGGAACTCAGCTAAATTTTGAGGAAAGGAGAAGGCCCGGCCTTCTGCCCCCAGGGCCAGAAGCAGAGGAAGCAGCTGCCCTGCAGCCACCTCCACATGGTGGTTTCAGAGCTCCGAGCCTGCACATTTCAGGGGGCTGAAGTGACCATTGAGAGGCTAAGAGCTCTTGCATTAACCTTCCTAGATTGGGGTCTCAGTCTTGGGTGATTGTCCTGAGGTGTGTGACCAGTGAGCCAAAGCTGCAGCAAGAGCAGCCTCCTAACAGCTCAAGCAGCTGTGAAAACCCCAGCAATTTGGGACAAAGGTCTCTCCTCTGAAAGCAGACTTCTACTGAGCCAAAAATTCAAGTAATTGCTTGGCAAAATAAGCAGGCAAAGGAAGCGAAGCAAGAACAGCAACCCGAATTCAGATTCCTTTTTTGGGGCCAAAAAGGATCAAAGCATGGAACAGGAGGAAGACAGTACAGTCAGGACTCCCACACCAAAAGGTTCCAAGAAAAATGTAAACTGGTTACATGCCAACGAGGAAGTTAAGAAGGATTTTGAAAACCAAATAGGTGCAGTGGAGGGAAAAGTGGGAAGAGAAATGAGAATGAAGCAAGAAAATAAAAAAAAAGAGTCAACAATCTGACTGAAGAAAAAAACACCTTAAAAAAAAGATTAACTCAAACGGCAAAAGAAGTCCAAAAAGCCAAAGAGAAGAAGAATGCCTTAAAAAGCTGAATTTGCCAGATGAAAAAAGAATCACAAACCTTACAGAAGAGAATAGTTCCTTCAGAATTAGAGGGGAGCATATGGAAGCTAATGACTTTATGAGAATTCCAGATACTATAAAACAGATCCATCCAAAGGAAAAAAAGAGAAGGCCATGTGAAATATCTCACTGAAAAAAACCACTGACCTGGAAAATATATCCAGGACAGACAATTTAAAAATTATTGCACTACCTACAAGCCATCATCCAAAAAAGAACCTAGAAATCATCCTTCAAGAAATTCTCAAGGAAAATTTCCCTGATATTTAAAAACAGAGGGCAAAATAGAACTTGAAATAATTCACCCATCACTTCTTGAAAAAGATCCCAAAAGGAACATTTCAATGAATGTAATAACCACATTCCAGAGTTCCCTGATCAAAGAACAAATATTACAAGTTGCCAAGAAGACGTGATTGACAAACTGTAAAAACACAATCAGGATACAAGAGTATCTACCAGCTTCTGCATTAAGGGATCAAAGGGCCTGGAATAGTATATTCTAGAGATCAAGGGAGCTAGGATTAAAACCAAGAATCACGTACCCAGCAAAACTGAGCATAATGTTTCATGGAAAATATGGTCATTCAGTGAGGTGGAGGACTTTCAAGTATTCTGTTTTTTAATGAGTAGACCCTTTAAAAAATTTTTTTGACTTTATAAATTTTTATTTGTTTTGTTATTTACATCATTTTTTCCATGAGATTTTTGAATTACAATTTTTCTCCCTGTCTTTCCCCTACCCCAAGACCAAAACAGCGATCCCACTGTGTTGCCCCTCCCCTGACCTGCTCATGTATTACACAGCTTAAATGCTAGATTCTTTCAGTTCCTCCCTTGTCACCCACCCCCACTTGAAGGAAAAGCAATTCAATACAGGCTATGCAGGTGTTATTACACAGTATATCTTCATGGTGGACATATTGTGATAGTGATCATATGTCACTCCTTGCTATCCCTCCCCCCTTGTTCTGTTCTCTGTCCTGTCCCTGTACCTTTACTGAAGTGTGTGCTTCCAACATCCCTCCCCCAGACACTGCCCTCCCCTCCGTCATCCCCCAGTTCATCCTCATGCCCTCTACTTCCCTGTGTGGCATGATGCCCAATTTAGAGTTTATGTCATTCCTTCCCTAAGCCAAATTCAATGAGAGTAATTAAAAGTAAAGTTGTAACAGTTATCCCTTGCCTCTTCTATATGCGATGATTAACTCCATGTTTTCTCTCCCTGTCTCCTGTCATCCTAATCCTCTCCCACCTCAGAATTTCGCCTTTGGAGTATCCTCCCTTTATGTTCAGTTGATCCTAAATCCTCTATATACACATATACACACATTCTCAGATAGGTAGCCTACTATATAGACATATGTTTAAGTATACATATATATATATATATATATATACACACCATTGTATTCCCTTCATATTAAGAAAAGTTTCATAAGTTACTATTATTGTTTTTTTTCCATATTGGCATGTAAATAGTTCAATGTTGATAAGTTCTTTATGATTTCTTTCCCACGTTTATCTTCTCATGCTTCTTGTGCTTGATTGTCAAATTTTCTGTTCAGTTCTGGTTTTTTCAGCAAGAATGCTTGAAAGTCCTCCACCTCATTGAATGACCTTATTTTCCCATGGAATAATATGCCCAATTTTGCTGGGTAGTTGGTTCTTGCTTTTAATCCCAGCTCCCTTGATCTTCGTAATATCATATTCCAGACCCTACAATCCCTGAGTGTAGAAGCTGCCAGATCCTGGGTTATCCTAGTAGTGTTTCCACAGTATTCAAATGGTTTTCTCTTGGCAGCCTGTAATATTTTCTCCTTTTGCTGGGTATTATAGAACTCGGCAATAACATTTCTAGGTGTTTTCTTTTGGGGATCTTTTTGAATAGCTGATCTGTGAATTATTTCAAGTTCTATTTTGTCCTCTGATTCTAAAACATCAGGGCAATTTTCTTTGAGGATTTCCTGAAGGATGCTTTCTCAGTTCTTTCGTGGTCATTGTGGGGACCAAAAGTTTCTGGGGTCTTGGCACATTAGCTCCCTATTTCTACAAGGTCATTAGGCAGATATGCAAGGAAAGTATAATCTTGTTGGTTGGATGCTCTCATTGGTTTTCGTGAATATCTAAAGACTGTAATGAAAGCTAATTTGCAAGTCCTGATTAGGACTCCAGGTCTATTATTCCCCAGGAAGTGGTTTTAGGATAAAGATCTTAATGACTGATTAACCTTGGGATGAGTTCGGGGAGCGGGGGGTGGGGAGGAAGACAAGACCCAAGTCATGTAATCACCCCTGAAATAAGAAATATAAGATTTATGATTTTCTAGTATCTTTGGCTGTGCATGAAATGGTTCTGCAATAAACAGTCTATGGAATACATCCCCGTCTCTCTCCCGTTTTCTTATTTAGCTGGAGTATTTCTCTCATTTACTCTTTATTTCTCTCAACTGGTAGCTAGGCCCAGGCTGTGCTGGCTACAGCAGGTCATGGCATTCAGGTAAATCAATAATTTTCAAATTGTCCCTCCTGCATCTATTTTCCAGGTCACTGGCTTTTTCAAGGAGATATTTCACATTGCTTTCTATTTTAATTCATTTGTTTGTATTTGTTTACTGATATCTTGGTTTCTCATCAATTCATTAGCTTCTACTTGCTCCACTCTAATTCTGAAGGAATTATTTTCTTCAGAATGCTTTTGAGATTCTTTTTCCAACTTGAAAATTCAACTTTTTAGGGCATTCTTCTCCTCATTGGCTTTCTGGGCCTCTTTAGCTATTTGAGTTAACCTATTTTTTAAAGTGTTGTATTCTTCACTCAGGTTGTTGACTCTCTTTTCATGATTTTCTTGCCTCATTCTCATTTCTCTTCCCAGTTTTTCCTCCACTTCTCTTATTTGTTTTTCAAAGTTCTTTTTTCAGTTGATCTATAGCCTGTAGGCATTCTTTGAGTGTCTTGGAAACATTTGGTGTGGGATTTCTGACTGTGTTGTCTTCCTCCAGTTCCATGCTTTGATCCTTTTTGTCCACAAAAGGGGATCCTAGACTTTTCTTGCTCTTCTTATTTTGCTTCCTTTTCCTCATGTTGGCCAGATAATTAAGTGTTTGGGTTTTTTAGCTTTGTGGAACTCTGCTTCCAGGTGGGAAACTCTGTCCCAAATTGATGGGGTTTTCACAGCTACTGGAGCTATTAGTGGTGTGCTGCATTCCCCCCCAGACTTGGCTTGCTTGAATCACGCCACAGGACCACCATCCAAGACCACCATTCAGATCGAGGCCACTCAACACAAGATCCCTGAGCCCTGATCAATCGTCTCAACCCGCTTTGGGGTCCACAGGCCAGGAGTTCTGAAGCATTGTGGTGGAGGACAGATCCTGCCCTTTCCCCACTACTTCCTTGCCCTGGTGCAGATTGGCCGAACTGCTTTTCCTTCCCCAAAATTAACTTGAAAGCTTCACTTTCATTTACCTTTCTCTAATCCTGGCTTGATAGATGTGGAGATTGCTCCAGATATTGTAGATCTGTTCTGCAGGTAAACTCTCACTGTGGCTCATCTCCGGATCACCCTGGGGCCTGGCACAGGGTTCAGTTTTGGGCTGGGCTGCCCTCGGTACCCGGCTAGCCATGATGAGGCCCTCCTGTCAAGCTGCCTTCAGGAGAGATGTATTTTCTGTATTTTTATGAGTTTGGAGCCCTAGAATTTGTTTAAAGTCATATGTTATTGGTATTTAGGTTCACTGTGTGGGAGCTACGGAACTGTGCTACTTTTATGCCACCATCTTGGCTTCACCCCCAAACTTTCAAGTATTCTTGAGGAGATAACCAGAAATGAATAGAAAATTTGAAATTCCATCACAAGAAGCACGAGCAGATAAACATGGAAAAGAAATCATAAGGAAGTTATCAAAGTTAAACTATTTACATGCCAACATGGAAAAAGGAGACATGTAATTTATGAAACTTTTCTCAGTATGAGAAGAGGAGAAAAGAATATAGTAGTATATATAGGAGGGTAGGTTTGCATATGAATACATATGTGAGAGTATATATGTGTGTGTGTGTGTGTGTGTGGGTGTGTGTGGGTGTGGGTGTCGGTGGGTGTGTGTGTGTGGGTGTGTGTGGGTGTACACCTGGACACAAAGCACAAGATCAATTGAATAGGATGGGATGATAGTTTAAAAGGTGAAATTGAGAGGTGGGAGAAGAATAGAATGAGAGGAGACAAGGAGACAGAATGGGGTTAATGCTCTCATATAGAAGAGGCAAAGGATAGCTGTTACAATGGAGGTGAAGGACAGAAAGGCAAAAGGTAATGGGGCAACCTTACTCTTATTGAATGTGGCTTAGGGAAAGAATAACTTGTACTCTAAATTGGGTATCTTGCCCTACAATAGAGTAGGGTGTAAGAGGATGAGAGGGGGAATGATAGAGGGAAAGGCAGGTTAAGGGGAGGGTTCCTAGAAGCACACACTTCTGTAAAGGGACAGGCACAAAACAGAGAGTAGAAAAAGTCGGGGGTGGGATAAGAAGGAGGGAAATACAGTAAGTCTTCAACAATATGTCCATGGTAGCGATGTTCTGTGTAATTGCACGTGTACAGTATGTATTAAATTGCTTGCCTTTTCAGTGGGAGTAAGTGATGAGAAAGTAAGGAAAAAATCTAGAATTTAAAGTTCTAAAATTAAATGTTTATATATATATACATATATATTTGCTTGTTATTTCTATTTACATGCAACTGTGAAATAACATATGCAGGGACTGGTGTAGGGAAATCCATCATGCCCTACCAGAAAGCCAGAGGGGTAATGGGGGGGGATGTAAGAGAGAGCAGATTGGGAGAAGGGGTATATAGTGGGATTGCTATTTTGGGTTAAAATTTGTCCCTCAAAATATCATGGAAATGAATGATGTAAACTAAACATAAACAAAAGGTAGTTTTAAAAAATAAGAAGCATGGGAGCAAGCATGCAGCCTTGCTTCACACTACTGGTGACTGGAAAAGCTGGAGAAAACCATCCATTTTCCATAACCTAGGCATTCATGGATCATGGAATAGATGAACTTCTCCAGTCAACCAAATTTTGACATTATTTTCCACAAGCCTTAACTATTTCTGTATCAAAGCCCTTGATCAGATAGACAAACATCAACAGATCTCTCTTCTGCTTCTTGCTTTTTTTCCTGGAGTTGCCAGAGAGCAAACACCATATTGGCTATTTCTCCACCCTCTCAGAAGCCACTCTGGCTCTCAGGTAGATGGCCTCCCAATTGAAGGAGCAGCCTATAAATGGAGGATTGTGGCAAGAATATTGGCAGGAATAACTGAAAGTCACTCTCCAGGCCCCATTATTGTAAAAGGAACTGTATTTTTCCTTTACTGTTTTAGAGATGGACAAGGGAGTCATCCTTGGACTCCAAGGGCATTACCTCCTCTTGCCATACAAGCCAGAAAATTTCAGGCAGCTTTTGCATTACCAATGGATTTTCCACCTTGTAAGTCTAAACTGGAAGAGAATCTGTGTCAGTTGCTTTTCTACAGTAGAAAAGCCTACTGGCATCCAAAATCTCTTGTTCAGCTGGAAATGTGACAAGAGAGAGATTGACTTCAAGCTGAAGGAAAAAATCAGTAGCTTCCTTCCAAATTAGCTGTTTTCCTTTAATACACTGAAACAACAAAGGGAACAAAAATCTAATTTCTATTTGCTCCTAAAACTTTGAAATAATTTTATTATTATTTTTCCTTAAAACATCTCCTGAAGAGTGGTACCCCAAAACTCACTAAATATTTATGAAGCTTCTGCTAAGTGAAAATTATTATTCTCCAAAGCCCTTAATGATTAATCTCTATCTCCTTAATCTTCAAGCATCGAAAAACTACTAAGATGATTTCAACAGTTTTATTTCCAACCTCATCTTTCTCTGAAACCCCATTGTGGGAATTCTTCCTGCTGACTGGGGCAACTGCTTCAAGTATGAAATGTCATTAATCTTCCTGTCATGTGAAACTTTCACTGAAGCTTTTAATGAGATTTTCTGGCTAACTACAATTTCTAAAGATTGACATATAGATAGAGTTCATATTTCCTTTTTCCACAATCCCATGTATAATCACTGTTTTTTGGCTTTTTGTAGGGCAGTTGGGGTTAAGTAACTTGCCAAAGGTCACACTGCTAGTTTTTTGTGTTAAGTGTCTGAGGCTGCATCTGAACTCAGGTACTCCTGACTCCAGGGCCGGTGCTCTATTCACTGCGCCACCTAGCTGCCCCGTATAATCACTTTTAACAATTGTTTTTCAAGGTTTTGAGTTCCAAAATCGCTCCTTCCTTTCTCTCACCTCTCACTAACAAGGTAAGTAATTTCATATAGATTATACATCAGCAAAACATAATTTATTTTTTACTTGAGAATAAAAACAAAGATACCCCCCACACAAAAAAATGAAGAAAAAGTAAAAAAGAAGTATATTTCAATCTGCATTTACGTTCATCCTATACAGATGGATAGCATTTTTTTTATCTAAAGTTCTTCAGAATTTCCTTGAATTGGGGCAGCTAAGAGGCACAGTGAATAGAGCAGAAGCCCTGGAGTCAGGAAGATATGAATTAAAATCCAGCCTCTGACACTTAACAAGTGCTAGCCATGTGACCATGGGCAAATCACTTAACCCCAATAGCCTTGCCTTCCCTCATCCAAAAAAGGTAAAAAAAAGGAATTTCCTTGAATCTTTGTATGTGAAGGGCTAATAAAATATAAATATCTTCCATGTACGTTTCTAAACATGTGTGATTACATATCTTGTACTTCCTCCATGCAACAGGGGTCCTTTTCCTATGACTAAAAGGTAAGATAATACATGGCTGATTCTTATTCTGGAAGGGTTGGTCACCCTTCTAAGAATATATGGAATCAGTCCTGTACCCTTTTGAAAACAAATGTTTTTCCAGATCAGAAATGGATGTCTTGCTCCTTTGAACTCTGGCCCAGTCCACAGACACGGCTAGTGTACTCCAAGATATAGGACCCAAAATTATATGTACTTGTGTTGACACCTATTCAGGTGTACTAGTGACTTGTCCCTATAAGAGTGCAACCCAGAAAAACACCTGTAGAACTCTAGATATCATATGTTTACATTATGGAATTCCAATGCAAATCCAAAGTGATAATGGGTCACATTTTAAAGTTAATGAAGTAAAGAGATATCGTATGATAAACAATAGAGAAGAGATGCATCATATTTCATATTATCCACAAGTTTCTGAGTGAATTGAAAGAATGAATGGATTATTAAAAGAACAGTTAAGGATGTTATGTTCTAATAATTCTTATCAACATTGGAAAGATAATTTATTCTCTGCTTTACCTAACTCAAATAATAGACCATTAGGGGAAAGTACACCTTTAGCTAGAATGATGACCTCTAATCTACAAATTACAAACAGCAATCACATAAAATTCTAAATATTGAGTGTTGGACAGTAGGACAAGATGACCCAGAAACCTATTCAGGAACAACTGGATCAGCTGGATATGATTTAAATTGTTTGGAGGATTTTCCATTTGATAGGAAAGAAATAAGAAAATCCCTCCTGGGATATGTATGAGAATCCCTAAAAATCATTTTGGATGAATATTCCTTAAATGAGAATAAGCAGCTCCATGAATACATGTGTTAGCTGGAGTAACAGATTGTATGTATAAAGGAAAAATTATTGTGGTACTTCAGAATTTAAGTGGAGAAGCTATATAGTTTTGCAAAAGTGTTAGAATAGCTCAGATAGTTAGTATTCCTTGTGAAACTGAGCCTCCTGTGATAATTGCTCCTCCTTCTGAAATAACTGTCAGAGTAACTGAAGGATTTGTTTCTACTCATACACCCACTGAAAAAATAAAATTGGAAACCAAAGTATGGGTAAAATGAAAACAAGATGATCCACCAAAATCAACAGAAACTAAAGCACGTGAAAAACATAATATTGCAAATTGTTTATTCAAGAAAATGTAATTATTAAATTGTGCCTTTAACCCACACATTCTACCATTAATAAGGCTCTTTTAGGTACTATTGTACTTGGATACAGGATGATGGTGGAGTCATGGACTCCAGGAGCACAGATAGTGCCATTAAACATCCAAGTCAACAGAAGCATGCTACTGAACACGAATAATATTTTACACTTTGAATGGGTGAATAGCATGCGCAGCAGGCAACAAGACATCTACACATGCCCAGCATTCTTTCTGTGCATCACTACAAATATGACCCTTGCGAACCCAGATGTGAAAATGTGGAAAAGGACACATCCTGTATATGAGTGTCAGATGGTAACGGGGACTGATCTCATCTGGAATGTTTCATCTGCAGTATCTATTACATGTTGCAATCTAATGTCTTTACAGCTCCAATCTAATCCCTGTCAATATACTGAAAGTGTGTAATCAAAATATGCTGATAACAGTGTCCCTGTGTTCAATGTTCAATGGTGGCAGCTTTAAGAGCCAAGTCCTTATAATATTTTACTTAAATAGATCTCAAATACGTAACTGGGGATGGTGGGCCAATTATATATGTCTATCTCCAACAACATGCCTTAGCCCATTTGCAGTCAGATTGCAAAACACCAAAGAGTTTTGTGAATGTGATACAAAATTATGAAAACCATAATACATTTCAATATTTCTTCCACTGTTCTACAACAATATAATTGAAAAGAGGGCATGGTATGATGTACTACTTGGTGAGCCAAGAACAGGTTTGGGTGTACTAAATAGTCCAGAACTTGAGATCTTATCCAGCAGACTGTGCAGTGCTAGGAAAGATGTGGTTCAAGCTTTGACAACTAACGCACAATGGTTACCCACAATGATCCTACCCCACCAACATACATTAGACACAGATGGATTTTTTCAATTGTTCACTTGCTCTGCTTTAACCTATTTGAGAATAGTTCATCTGGACTGCCTATATTCTACAAAACATGTATACCTTGATACAGAAAGAGAATATGCAAAGACAATTGAGTTCACAAAATGAAGAATTATGGCATAACATGTTTTCTTTACATATACCAAAAGCCAATTGGATTTCCTTAGAATTTGAGAACTTCAAATGTGAAGATACTTATAGTACAGGAAGTATAAAGCATTACAAGATCTCATCTTGTATAATGTGTGCAGTTCATGTTTTTCCTTTTGTTCTGTATTCTTATTTTGCTATACCTCATATACATCTGAATTATGCTGACCATTACAGTAGTGCTAATTTTTTATCTCCTTTTATTACTTTGAGTAATGGTAAAGTGTGTAGTGTGATCACTAGACAGATGGAGGCCTGTCTATTGAATCACTCATCAATCTTTGTGATGTAACTTTATATCCTGCTTCTAATTTCTCTATGTTTCATGAGGCAGAACCCCAATGTGTATGTATTACCTCTAACAATCAAATGAATCTGAACTTCATTATTCAAATTCCTACTTTTTCAGGCTGTTAGAAAGGAATTGATTTTTTCTGCCTTCAGGATGATGACCTTTCCCTTTCCCCTGAACAAGTGCATGATGGTAGTCTTTCCGGGGTATCTACTTCTTTATCTTTACCTACTACTTCAAGATCTTTACAACCCCTAACAGATAGACCTTTTTCCTTTGAGGAAGTAAAAGACATGTTAATCAAGAATCAATCATTTCTAAATAAATATAAATTACAGACTCATTGTTGCCAATAAATTAAGAGATATATTTCAAGTAGCAATTTCTGATACTAATGATCATTGGTATGATTTTCTATTCAAATCGCCTTCTACAGAGAAATGTTTTTCTTCTTTTTTAATCCTATATTGATTTCTTCAATTATTTTAATTCTCCTATTCTTTTGAAACTTCTATATGTTTTACAAAATTTTATACATAAACTTGTAGAGAAATTTACAAGTTGCCTCAAGTCTTTTGCTGTATGTGATAAAAAATGTCAGATTTGGGGGTTGAATGAAGGGTTATGTAATGGCAGGCCCAGCGCAGTGGGGAGACCCCCCCAAAGAACTTCTCTCACCTTCCATCTCCCTTCCTGGGGAAGGGAAAGGACCCAGGTCTAAGACAGATCCCAGGTACCTGAGGGCAGGCTGCTGGTGTTGGACGGGGCTTGGGGTAGCTGAGGTCAGCCTGGGGTAGTCTGTGTCAATTTCTACAGAAAACCAGAAGAGGAAATGCAGAGAGACAGGGAGGTTTCCTAGGCTCCACATAAGGGAACAACACAGTAGCTACAGCAGCAACAGCAGAGCACCAACCCCTCAATGGGACTTGGATCCATAACAACCAGAGCAGAATAAGAAAGGACTGTTCTGTTGAAGAGATCAGTCTCAGTCTCCTTTCTCTAGGCAGGAGGAGACAAAATCAGCTCAGGGGCTGAAAGGGACAGGGGGAAACCCAATCATGGACGCATGTGTGCCCCTGACCCCACTTGGACGAGAAAAAAAACCTGAAGGCCATTGCTGGGGGGCAACTCCCCCCTCCAATGATGAAGGATAGTTGAGGTAGGATGTTGGGGATCCTCCCAGTCTCCAGGATGCTACACTACTCACGAGAAGCATCACCCAGGGGACCCAGAGTTCCTGAGGAGGTCAAGGCATTGGACTAGGAGCCTGTGGAAGCTAACAAGAAGAAGTCTTGAGTAAAAGCTGCAGGCATAGGGACTGGACACCCATGAGGACTGAGTGGGATTCTTACAGAAGGCAAATCTCTCCATTGACACCTTGGCCTGAAGTTTCTACTCTCAGAAACTTGTCCAGAGTATTGAAAGCTTAGGTGACTCAGCCACCTCAATAAATGCAGATGTTAAGTGGTAGAGGTTCGAGGGTAAGCCCAAATACAGTCTCCTAGGTTACCCCTGCCCGAGAAGTTGAGGAGACCAAAGACCATGCTCTTCTTCTTGGATGTGAGAGAGGTAGCCATGTCAGAGGATCACCAACCAGGAGAGCACAAGGAAATGAGCCAGAAACCAAGCTCAGAAGCCATGCACCAGGCAAAGCATTTATGTAGCCCACGGACAAGGAAAAACTTGGAGGAAATAGTTGCAAGAAAATGGCTGGCCTTAGCTATAAAGGATATTTCTTAAGTAACTAGCCTATTAGGACTAAGACCTTACCAGTGTCAAATCATGGAAGCCCAAGCACAGCCTAAGAAAAGAGATCCTGCAGCTTCCATTGTAGGATCTCAGCTGCGGCCTTTTCAATGAGTCCAAGTTTTATTGACCAAATCCTTTTGTTGAGGGGATTTCTTTTGTGTAGTTTGGATTCGGTCAAAAGGCCATGCTTGACGATGTGGAAGGCTACATTAGAGGAGAAAACGGGGGAAATGCCTAAAAACACGTCTGTGTCCCATGGAGAGGTCACAGAACAGAGAATGAAAATAGCCCCATGCCAGTAAAAGAAACGGAACAGGGCATCAGTGACCTTCCAGATGTGGTGAACCCAAGGAACAGAGGGATTTATTCATGAGTGCTGTTACATTCCTGCACAGCAGCTGTCTCCATTTTTATGTAAACTGTTTGCATTCCCAGGGAAATGAGAGGTCCTGCCAAACACCTTCTGATCCTAACTCCTGAAGCCAGACACAGAAAACTCAGAGAAAGAAAACCACCATACATGCTGTCAGAGCTGGTGGGTATTATAGAACAGACTATCCCAAGATGAGGGGCACTGGCCCTCTCCTGTTCCCCCCCTCCTCTCGTGCTGCCAGGGCTCTGTCACCTGGAGCAGGCTGCTTCCCATGTAAAAGGCAGGGGAAGGTAGCACAGGGCAGGGAACGGGCATCAGCATGAAGAGAAGAACAGATAATACCTCTGTAGCCCTGGAGGACTTATAATGTAACAAAAGCCTTTGTGAGACAGAAGGCTCAATTGTTCCCATCCCCATTTTAGAGGGGACTATATGGAGTCAGCAGAGACTGAGTTCTCAGTTTCAGCTCAGACGCCAGTTGTCTGAGGGGAGAAATGAGGATCTAACATGTATATAGTCCTTCTAAGTTTGTAAAGGGCTCTACAGACCTTCTCTCACTGGGGCCTCCCAGAAACCCACCAAGGCAACTGCTGTTATATCATTAACTTCATCATACAAGCAAGGAAGCTGCAGGCCAGAGTGGTCAAGGGCCTTGCCTGTGGTAACACAACTAAATGTGTCTGAGGTGGGATTCAGACACACTTTCCTTCTGACCTCAGGTTCTGTGCCCTTTCTGATTTCCCCTCACTGTCTCATGAATACCAAAGCCTGCCAATATCCTGTCACAATGTTGGCAGGCCTCCTGAAGTTCAGAAGGAGCTGAGGCTGGTAAGAAGATTAAGGATTTGTGAAAAAGTCTTCTTACCTCTATTATGGAGAAAGAAAGAACAAGAAAGGCCAGGAGCTCAGCCCAGGACGAATAGGAGGTTGATAATTAATGAACATACAAAGGTTATTCCTAGAATTTCCTTCCATTTCTCAGCCCAGGGATGTGACCTCTGGTCAGGAAAGCACAGA
>CM053602.1:59746629-59767046 GCA_028646575.1 Pseudocheirus occidentalis | reverse complement strand
AAGGGAACAGATTGTGGGAGGGGTCTTACAGTGTGATCAATGTTCTGGGCTGGGGGGTAGGGACAAAAAGGGGAGAAAATTTGTAACTCAAAACCTTGTGGAAATGAATGATGTAACCAAGAAAATAAATTTAAAAAAAACTGTCTCCTGGGTCCTACTTTCACAGGCATGTGACCCCCTGAGTGCCTCCCTCCTGCCCTGGTAGGCAGGTCTGGGCAAATTCACATTGCTTTAGAATTGTTCTATTTACACTTTTCCCAAGGGTCCATTTACGCAAAACAATAACTGTTTGTAGTTATAAAAAAATAACCAAGTTGCACAAATTGAAAGGTGTTTAGCAGAAATGTGATAGAACCACATGAATTAGATGGGATATTTGAAATAATAAAGTGATAACTGATGAAAATAATTACGAGATATCAGCATAATCATTAATAATTACTCTAGCTTGGACCTACAACTCACTAATCCATTCTAGAGTTATAGATTAAGATCCTACCCTGTACTGGGCGCACAGAGAGAGACATGTGTCCCATTGCAGCCATCAACAAGCATTTCTTAAGTACCTCCTCCAGAACTGGCATAGTGCTATGTTCTACAGATGCAAACACAATGAGAGACACAGTACTTAACCATTAGAAGCTCACGTTCTAAGGAGCCAAATAATACATCTAACGATACACAGAATCAAGCCGAATAAAGACAACGTACAAGGCAGTCTGGGAGCCAGTCCACGACAAGATTGAATCCAGAGAGGCTTAATGAAGTAAGGTGATGTTTTGTTGATGGTCAGTCTCTAGTCCATACATGGGAAGATTATGTTCCAAGTTTTCTCCCAAGCCAGCTCCCTGTGAAGCCTATATTATGTTTTAAGATGGGCCCCCTATCTCTTCCTGACTTGCAAGAGTTTAGGACATGATAACCAAGGAGTGAAGAAGACATAGATGCATGCAAGGCAATAAGGACATGAAAACATACAGATTTACCATAGTGAACAAGCACTTTAAAACATACAGATGTGCCTAAAGGAACAAGGACATTAAACATTTTCTCATGGGAACCCAAACATAATTGATTTACATTCATTATTTAAACCCTGCTCTCTGATCAATAAATGGGAAATGCTATGACAGATCCTACCTGGCTCATGGGGACAAGAAAAAGTGCCAGAGAGAGGAATGGCCTCCAGTGACTCTGGAGAACATAAGAAAAGGTAGGAGGGAAAGTCAGATTTTCTCTTAAGTTAATAACTTACAGAGGGAAACTCACCAGGCTAATGGGAGTATGGCACAGACATTACTAGAAAATACAAACAAGAAAAGAGTAGCCAAATTTGAGAGAAAAAGCTTTCAGGACAAAAAGGGAGAGGTACAAAGCTAAAGCAGAGACCGAGAATGTTAACTAACACTGTTAAAAAGAAAAGTAAAAGAATTATTTATCATTAGCCAGTAATTATCAGAATTCTTGGAATGTGTAGAGTAGAAGGGTATGGTCGATTTGGTAAAAGGGGACAGAGCAGGGAGACGACAGAGGAGTAAGAGGCTTATGAAGGATGGGTTCACCCCAGCATTTCCCCATTTCTGCCTTATTTTTATGGAATATATTAACTATATTTTTAACATTCAGAAATGAAAGATCTAGGGGTGGGTAGAAACATGTATGGTGATCCAGCTGTCCTTCTTGGAAACAGATAAAAAGAAAATGATCAAGTAAGTTTTACCTAGGACCAAGCATAATGTCTGATCTCTGCAAACGATCTTTAACAATTTCTGAATGCACTCTTCCTGTAGTTTTTGGTCTGTTTTGATGTTGTGTCTCTGTGTGAAAGAGAGTGAGTGTAAGTAATTTGACACCCTGAAAAGTTTAATATGCAACTGGACTGTTGGACTTTTCCTTGGAGTGCTCTCATCTCTTTCCCTCCCTTTTCTATCCACCCCCCGCCTTCACTGTGAGCATGCAGCAGTTTCCTGAGGAGAGAGAGAGGAGAAAACATTTTGTTTTATAGACTACATGATGGTAATAGCAAGTCATAAAGTATAGAAGTATCAGTCACAAGCTATTTGCACTGTAAAGCGTGAACAGAAATTTTAAGATTTTAAAGGTTTGAAAATCTCTTTCTTCCCTTCACAACTCTGACCAAGTTGAGTAAGAAGGTGATAAGGGAATTATTTTTCCCCTCAGATCACAGAGGCACACAAACAAGCATTTCACCATTTCCTGCTTCACTTACAGAAAAATTTTATGTATCAGAATGCAATTGTAAGTCGATTGAATTCATGTGAAAAGTAAAAATTGTCACTCCTAATTTGATGCTAAAGATAACTCAGAATTTATTATACTACTTGGCAGTTAGGAAAATTGGGATATTTTCCAAGATTTGATGAGAAACATGAGATTTTTTTGGGTTCTCTACAATCTGAGAGTACTGGGAGAGTCATCACACCCACATCACTTTTGCTGGAGGTGTCAAAGCTATCCCGTTTAAAGAAGCTTTTAAGGAGTGGACACATAAACACAGCTTACTAGAGTAAAAGTTTAATCTGCTGAAAATATTTTACAAAAATTCATTGAATGCTCTCACGTCAGATTAGCATAAAAGAGAGACGTCTGAAGATTAATAGGGAATTTAAGTTACGCTCCCCAATCTGGCAAAAGGGAGGAAGCATACTATATTTATTAAGGACTCCCCTAGCAACAGTCCTGGGGTACTCTAACCCCACTCCTGTAGACAAGCAGTTGAACCACTCCATTCAAATCTCCTAAATACACAAGCAAACTCTGCAGCTGTGAGGAGAGGAGAACAAAATTCTCTGCACTCCTATAAGCCCAATTTTTGTCAGTTGTTTTCGGCAAGACATGATTTGGAAATACAATTAATGTCACGACGTCATTGTGCTGTTGTGGTCTTTTTAACCTGCAGCAAAATTCTTTCATTTAAAATGTGAGGGATCATTGTAAGCCAGAAATAGTGTGAGATAAAGCAAATTTCTAATCTGAATTTTGTTGAAACAAAATAAGAGAGGAAAAGTTAGTGTAAAAAAACAGTTATGTCATTTAACATCTTACCATGCTTATGTATGCCATAGAGAAAACCACGTATTTATACCTTTACTTGTAGTTAGAAAGGAGCTTATAGCAAAAATAATTTGGCTATCACTTACGGAAATTATGACCTAAGTTACTTTACTGTTTTAATGCTGAAACCTAAAGTGGTTGATTGATTGCCTAATGTGCAAAGGAGGAGTCTTGGTGAACATTTTATTTGGCTTAATTCTGCTCATTCAGACCATTCCTCCTGCATGTATGAGGTTTGATCAAGCACGGGCATCATCACCAGCCCCTCCCTAAAGTCCATCTCAGTTCTCCTTATTTAGTAAAACTTCCCAGGAAATTCTCTCTAGAGGCAAGGTCATTCAACCTGAGAAAAGAGCTTGTTTTAGTTATGTCGTTCCTAACCAATGAATCTAACTTCCTAAAAAAGTTGCATAATATTTAGAAGTATTTCTAACCATTGCCTTTTACACCAGGACAAGTTTAAATTTGAGAGATAAAAATGCTAAATGAAATCCTTTAATGTATGAGGGACCTAGTAAATCTTTCTTGTGTATTACAGCTCCACTGCAATAAAATTAACATCTAGTTGGATATGAATTCTGATTGGTGAAATATTGCTACTTGAAGTAAAAAGCATGTAAGACTATATTTAAATCGCATATTGTTATGTCTTCTTCATACAGCAAATTTCTATGATCAGAATAATTAGTCAGTAAAAGACAGGCATTGTTTCGTGTCAGCTTTATAGGAAATCTAATA
The DNA here is from genome assembly GCA_028646575.1 of Pseudocheirus occidentalis. NCBI lineage: Eukaryota > Metazoa > Chordata > Mammalia > Diprotodontia > Pseudocheiridae > Pseudocheirus > Pseudocheirus occidentalis. The sequence goes on along the minus strand of CM053602.1, from coordinate 59,763,233 downwards.
TTTTTCATCTAGAATTAGAATAGATACAGAAATTTATATTAACTGTTTAACCTCACTTTCTGATACTCCCATTGTTTAAAGGGATTCTGATACTAATAACTTTGATAAGTACTGTGACCAGATTCTTAATTGCTGCCAATATAAAGAGATTATTACTATACCATTTTGATTAAAAAACATTGCAATATCTAAGAATTCTGCAATAATATGGTAATATTTATCTTGAGAATTCGTATTACTTAGGATATTTTTACACTAATTTGGTTTAAATGAATCTCAGTTTTAAAAGTTTTTTTGAATTTAAGAAAAAACAGAGCTATCATTTACTTATCATTAATGTATTTTAAAACTTTTTTGAAAAAAGGGCACATATTTTCAAAATTTCTTTTTAATCCCTGTTACGATTTTAAGTAAGCCTACTAAAACTTTTGTTTCAAAGACAATCTATAGTGAAGTAAAAATAAAGGAGGACAGATTTTGCTGCTTTGATTTAAATGTATAGTCACCGCATGGCCAAAGCAAAAGTTAGGTCTGAACTTATTATAGGTAATAAGAATCAGTTTCTGAAATATCTCTTTCTTCCACAATGAATATAATCAGAGGATAAACAAGCTTTGTGAAACAATGGTGTAAGTCTAATACTCGCTTGTAAGGTTCTAGTCAGGAACTTCATTTGTCTGTCAGCTTCCTGGATGTGCAAGTTACTACATTAATTCTAATAACAACAAACTTATTGATATTCTCTTTATTTCTTCCCACTAGACGTACTTTTCAGTGTAGGTATGATATCAGTGTAAAACGATTGTTTTTCTTTTCCCCTTACTACTGTGTCAAATAGCAAATATTCAGGGTATGTGTGCCCACATGGGGATACTGCTAAACACACACAGTATAAGATCCTTTTAACTTTTTTTCTAAGATTACAAACTCTCATAAGATAGAGGTCACAACCTGTTCCTGGACCTCTTTATCAAAATAATCTAAGCTTTTCTAACCCTTTTTTTCTAAAATATTCATAGAGCTACATTATCTCACTCTTACTTTCCTTAAAATGCACATAGTCTATGTAAACAATCCCATGTTACAAAGGAACAAGCTAGACAGATTATTAAAAACTGCCTTCAGTGTGTTATGCATGGGATTATTCTAGCTTCCCTTTGCACAGGGAAAGCAGTATAAAATTTAATTACTCATATGTCCAAGTCTTTTGTTTCAATGGGCATTCCAATACAATTGAAAGATGCTAATGTCCCTGCACACACTGGCAAATTATTGCACTCTTTCTGTGATCACTTTCCAATGATATTAATTGCAGGCATAACCCTTATAATCTTGATGAGCAAAATAAAGATATTAAACCTACTTACAATATAAAAAGGGACTCGGTCCAATACACCATGAAGGCAATTGGCTACTGCTTTATACAGCCCCCGTAAAGCAATGCTTCCCCGTTATTTTGCTCTGTCATATGCCAGGAAAACTGACAATATTTGAAATAGATGAAATATTATGGAAACATAAATAGCCCATGTTAACAGAAGAGGAAACAGAATATATAATAAGCCTATCTTAAAAGAAATAAATTGAAGAAGGCATGAATGACATCAGGAAAACTTTTCAGAAACAGGTGAATTTCAAGGGGAATTCTACTAAACATTAAAAGAACATTTCATCCCAATAATATATAAACTATTTAAAACAGCAAAGAATGAAGGAGTCCCATCAAATTCCTTTTATGGCACAAAAACACTTTTGAAACCTAAACAACTGTGTAGCGATATACAACAATTAGTACATTGTTGGTGGAGCCGTGATTTGACACATCCATTTTGGAATGTACTTTGAAATAATGCAAAGAAGGTTAGAAAAGTGTCTAAAGCTTTTAAAATAAAAATTCCATTACACACCAGTGAAGCCATTAAGAAGAAAAAAGTTCCCATACATTTCAATCACTTACAGTAGCACTTTTTGTGACAACTATGAATAGGAAACAAAGCAGATACTCATCAACTGGGGAGGTAGATAAAACACGGACCATGGAAGGCATGGAATGCGGCTACCATGGGGTAAGAAATGATATGTCTGAATTCAGAGAAGTATGGAAAGATCTTTGTGAAATGATTCAAAGTGAATCAAACAGAAACAAAAAAAAATAGCATAAGTTCATGGTAACTACCAAAATTTAAATAGAAAGAATGACAGACAAATTTAAAAGTACCTGTAATAAACTGGTGAAGATCATGTGAGCCTGAAAAGGAAACCTGAGAAGACCCCATCATCCTACCACATCCAGGAGGTGAGAGGTCCACAAGGGTCTGCACACGTTTTCCTGAACGCATCACTCAACTGTGCTGGCTTTTCTTTTCCTCCCTAAACATGAAATATGATTTGTTACATGGCTTGGCTCTCAAGGATCAGGAGAGTGAGGGATACATGGATACTCTGGTGATGAAAGAAACAGAAAACATCCATAAAATGTTTAAAAAGAGGACACGTATCACCAGGGAAATATTGGGGGGAAGGAGAAAGAATGAAATTGGTTTGTGGTTAGAGATTATCAGGAGCAGATCCAAACTATATTACATATCTGTGATTGGGAAAAGGATTATTGTTCTTTCATCATGTCTGACGTTTCCTTACCCCATTGAAGGTTTTCTCGCCAAAGATACTGGAGTGGTTTGCCATTTCCTTCTGCAGCTAATTTGTCAGATGAGGAACTGAGAGAAACACAGTTAAGGGGCATGCTGAAGGCCACACAACTACGTAAGTGAATGAGGCCAGATTTCAACTCAAGAAGATGAGTTTTCCTGACTTCAGGCCATGCAGAATATCTAGATGCTCAGAAAACGATTTCAACTTGTTAAAAACTGAAAGAGAGAACAATGCAAAAGATTAGGCATGCAACATATGTAAATAGGGAAATAAATAAAATAAAATATTTTTTAATAAATCCAGAGACAGCACTTGGGGAAGGTGGGTGGTGGTGAGGACACACTATTTGATTTTACAAAACTGACTGAATAAGGGAAATGGGGTTTGCCAGAAATGTGACATGTCATCAACACTTCTCCCCACCAACTAAATTAAATTACAAACCGATATGTGAATTCGGTGTGAAAAGGGAACCAAAAGCAAGTTAGAGGAACAAAGAGGAAATTACTTTTCACATAGATGGATAGGATAAGAGGTTAGGACAGAACAAACAACAGAGACAATCACAGAAAGTAAAATGGGTGACTCTGCTTCTAGAAAGTTGAAATGTTTTTGCACAAACAGAAGGAATGCAATTACAATAAGAAGGGCAACAGTTAAGTGAGTAAAAGCATCTCTGCAATACAGTTCTCCAGTGTTGGTTGCATATGCAAAATAGAGAAGAAACTGATTCCAACTTCTGAGATTGAGGGACATTCTCCAGTAGGGGAAAGGATATGAACAGGAAGACTTCAAAGGAAGAAATCCAGTCTATTCACAGCCCTATGAGAAAATGATCCAAATCCCGCACAATGAGAGAAATTCACATTAACACAAGTCTCTTCTTTCAGCCTGTAAATCACAGAGATCCTCAGGTTCAGGGACAGGCCGGTCTTTCTCTTCAACAGCAAGGTAGGTACAAATGCCCCTTTTCCCTGGGTCTGATGACACCGGAACAAAAAATAAAGGTGTGACTAATTTAAATGATGGTAAAAGAGAGAGATGAAAGGGAGAAGAGGAGGGGAAGACTTCATAGACTGCTTCCACTCTTCCCAGACTGAAGTCCAAGACGAGGATTGGAGGAAGGGAGGAACAAAAGGCAGAAATATCCACCAGAGGAGGAGAGGAAGAGAGCGCCCCCAAAGGCTTCTCCCTGCTGGTCTCCACCAAACCCAGGCCACCTGACGACCCCCAGGCCACAGACTTCCAGACAAAGTCCTAGGAAGATAGGAAACCCCAGGCAGGAGTAGCAGGCATACACAATTTCAGCCTGGAACACACACACGTAATGATCCCACCTACAAACCCACCAGGCATAAACAAAGATATTGATACTGCCAGGAAATTCTACCCATCATTACAGACATCCTCCAAAGCACTAAGGAAAGCCACTGTGGGCAGGCGGGGGCTCAGATTCATGAAAAGGTTGGGGGAATACAAGAGAAGAAAAGGAGAAAAGAAAGAATGGGGCTGACACAGGAGAAGGGAGAGAGCACTGACCTCATCCATGGCCACTTAGACACTAGCAGGACCGTGAGATCAGTCTGGAAGAAGATGAGGTTAATGGAAGGGACAGGTGGGGTGGGGTGTGGAGGGGAAGGGGAAGGAAAGTGGGTTAGGGGCATGCAGACCTCCCCCTGCTGGCCCCACTCACATCCTTCTCCAGACAAAGAAGATTTTAATTTAATGAAGGTAGGAGGGGGTGGGTACTGTGATGTCACTTCAGGGAGGGGCTAGTCTCCTCCAGAATAGAGGGGGGAAAGAGGAGGGAGGGGAAGGGCCCTCTGGCATCATGCCCAGAGCAGTGCAGAGACCCCACCCCAGGCATTTCTCTCAGCCCCCATCGCCCAAAATGCCTAGGGGCAGAGGCTGCAGGTGCATCTTCCACCTGGATATGGGCCTGGAGCTGACCAGGGTCTCAGGATCCAGAGGGCAGGATGCTTGGGCACAGAAGGGAGCCAGAAGCTGAGCTCAGTTTAGCATTGTAGAGGGGCTGCACCGTTATGGAAACTGGAAGTGAGGAGACAAAGTGGGGATGGGGGAGGTCGAGGAAGGGCTGTCCCGGGCTCTACAAAAGTGAACAAAGAGCACAGAAGCTGCTGCAGCTTCTGTAAACCGCCAGCCTTTGAATGGGACTTGAATTCCTCATAACCCCCAGATCAGAAGAGAAAAGGCGGGGTAGGGACTGAGGAAGGGGCGGGGTTCATCTTCCTTTCTCCTGGAAGGAGACAAAGATCAAGGACAGCAGGGAGAGACCAGGGTGCGGGAGGCCCCAGAGAGGCAGCTCCTCTGCCAACTCACTTGATGTGTGGGGACCCTGGTCTAAATCCTTTGTAATATTAACCTTCCAGGGCCTGGACAAGATGAAGTCACACCCTCCTTTCTGGCTCAGTGCCCTCTACCAAGGGCTTAATAAATTTCTTTCTCTAGGTATTTCAGATTTGGGTCTGTGTTCTCTATAACACCAACCTCCCTACCACTACTGAACTGGCCTTGTGGAGAGACACCTTTAATTGGAGTCACAAGACCTAGACAAGGGGTGGGGAACCTGTGGTCTCGAGGCCACATGTGGCCCTCTAGGTCTCAAGGCTGGTCCTTTTCATCCAAATTTCATAGAACAAATTTGTTCCCCACTCCTTTCCTAGATTGTCTCCTCTCTCCTCAGCCCCAAGGCCCTGCCAAGGATGGGAGGACAAACGGATGGAAAAATTCACCTGAGGAGAGGGAGGGAGAGAGTATCCACAAAGGCTTCTCCCTGTGGGCCTCCACTCCACCCCATGATCCCAAAGCCCTAGACCTCCACCCAAAGGGCTGAGCAGGCAGGAAGCCCTAGGCAGAAGCAGGCACACATGTGTACACATACGTATACATACGATCTTATCTACACAGACGACACACACAGAAACAAAGGTATCAATACTACCACCCATCCACCCCATTGCCCACGCAGGTCCCTCGGCAATAAAACCAGACAATTTTCGGGGGAGGGGGAGGTTCAGGAGAAGATGGAAGAGGAGAGAGAATATAAAGGTGGATGCGGAGGGGTCGCAGGGGTGCCTGTGGCAGAATGGGGCCTTACCTCATACACACCCACCTAGAAAAGACTAGGATCTTTGGGGTTCCTGGAGAGAGGGAGGGGTGTGGTGGGGGAGGAGGTTGGGGCCTGGCAGATCTGCAGCTGCTCACAGCCCCCTCCTCACCTCTGACTCAGGAGAAAAGGGAACTCACTCGTCCATCCTCCTCCTCAACCTCTTCCTCCACGCAGTCATCCCCATCCTCATCATTGCTCTTCTTCTCCTAGTCCTCCTCAGACAACGAGGGTTAGATTGTGGGGGACCAGTGCAGTGACGTCACCGTCCAGGCCGGATCGGTCTCCACCCAGAGCAGAGGGAGGAGTGCAAAGAGAGGGAGGGGCTCTTTGATGGTAGGCCCAGAACAGGGGGAGATGTGCTCCCAATCATTTCTTTCAACTCCCATCACCCAAGGCCTGAAAGGCATCCCTCACTTTGAGGAGGGACTGGGGCTGAGTCAGGTCCAAAGTTCCTGAGGGCAAGCTGCTAGGGCTGGGTGGCATGGGGTGGGGCAACTGAAGTCAACCTGTGATTATTGGAAGTCAACCCCTTTATGGAAAACTGGGAGGTGGAAAGCAGAGAGGCAGAAGGGATGTCTTGGCCCTCCACATAAGGGAATGTATCTGCAGCAGCAGCAGCAACTGACCACAAGCCACTAAATGTAACTTACATGGCACGAGCTGGTCTCAGTCTCCTTTCTTTCGGCATAAGGTCACAAAATCAGGCCTGGGTCTGGGAGGGACATGGAGGCACCCATGCATGCACAAATGTCTGTTACTGACTCCCCACCCCCTTGGAGGAAACTGGTGGAGACTGCTGCTAAGTAACTCTCTTCCAATGTAGCAGAGCTGAAGGAAAGGTTTCGGGATCCTCCCAGAATCTAGGATGTTGCCCTACCCATGAGGAGCTTCACCTAGGGAACTCAGAGCTCCTGAAGGGGCCCAGGCATATTGCCAGGAATCCTAGAAGCTGAAAAGAAGGCTCTTGATCAGACAGCTGTAGTGATGGGGATTGGACACCTAAGGGTTTTGGGGGACTCCCAGAGAAAGGAAATCTCTCCATTGACACCTTTTCTGCCTGCAGTTGTAGTCAGGGAAACTCATCTAGAGCTTGGACACCTTAGATGACTAAGTCACTAAAACAAATACTGATGGTAGGTGGTAGAAGGTAGAGGGTCAGCCCTGCCATGAGAAACAATGACCATGTCAGAGAATCATGAAGAACGGGAGTCCGAGGTAATCAGCCAGCATCTAAGGCTAGAAGCCATGTGCCAGGCAAAGTCTTAATGTAGTCCACTGAAAAGGACAAAACTTGGAGGAAATGTGTACAAGAAAATGGCTGGTCTTAACTGGGAAGGATATTTGTTAAATAACTGACCAATTTTGGACAACTCTGTGAGGGTCAAATCAGCATAGCCCAAGCATCAGGTAAGAGAGAAATTACCCTTGGTGTACACAAAAATAAGACATGAAGGATGACTAGATGTAGTCTTTCTACAGTCATAGCACTGGGATCCAATCTGGAGTGCATAGTCCACTGTTCTTGCAGCTGGACCATGTCATCTTTCCTGAACAAAGGCTGTCCTTCAAGTCGCTTTGAGTGTCCTTCCTTCATGCATCCAAATGAGTCCACAGGATGACTTAACTCTCCAGCTGAAAGAAAAGTCAGCATCCAGCCCTCTTCTGCTACAGAGGAAAATGAAGCCCAGGGAGGTCAAGAGCCTGCCCCAAATCACACTTAGGCTGAGACAGAGAGTTGGAAGGGACCTAGTAGTCAAACTAGTTAAACCTTCTCATTTTACAGAAGAAAAAACTGAACTGCAGAGGGACATGAAGGGTGTGATGATTTTCAAATTAAACCATATGATATATGTAATGAATATACTAATAGATTAGATTTTTCAGAATTGCCTCTTCTGGCTTGCAAGTCAGAAGCTCGTACTACAGCTTGAAATGATCAAGACCTTGACAAAGCTCTCACAGTCACTGCATTCTTGTGCCTTTGGACCTTAAGTGAAGTGAATTAAATATGGTAGAAGTTGCTCCCATCACAGAATGATGATCCTGTGACCCACCAAGTAACAACACCCCAAGGACCTGAAACAATTCTGTTCCCACAGCAACCCAGGACAGCCATATTGTGGACTGGTGGGCTTGTGTTGGGTAACCACCCAGGCCTCACAAACAGATGGTTGGAATTCACCTTCACCACCTCCCTTCCCACTTCTAATTTATGTATATAACCTCTGCCTTCAGTATAGTAAAGTGGAATTGTGATCAGGAGAATTTCCAACTTGCAAATCTGTTCCTCATAATGAAAATAATTAATTAAACCTCTACTTGTTTATTAGTACTCTTGTCTTTAGGCTAGCTTTCTGCTGCTCTGAGAATTCCCAGGTTAGAGACTGACTCAGTCAAATTCTGTTAACAGTGGTGACAGGAGGTGTCTGAGGTCACCTAGCTAGTAAGTGTCCACAGTTAGGTAGGGTATGAACCCACATTTTCCTGACCCTGAAGTGAGTTTTGTGTCCATTAGATTCTGCTGGCTCTAATCCTCTTATCTCACTAGTGTACCCTCTTCTCTCTCTATGTTCTAAGGTTAGAAGTGTGAGGGGTAAGTTTCTTTTTTAAATGACAAAGGAAAAGTCATTTCCAAAATCTATCCAATTTCACTTCATGAACATTCAATAGCCACTTTTTGGCCTGAATTCAAAATGTTGGTGGAATTCCTGTCTACATCCTATGGTCTCTCTAATGTGAGAAGTCTTTATTCTAGTTTGACCTTTTGCTAAAATGAGTTATCAAGGATTTACACAATAGCTTAGGTTAGATATGATATCAACACATATAAAAACTGTAACTTCAGCACCAAAGACCATGGACAGCTCCCCAGATATCCACTCAGGTAACAACCAAATCTAATCATGCATCAGAGGGGTCCCCATGGGGACATGGGAGCACAACCACCACCGGCAGCTAGGTGACACTGTGTCAACAGTGCTGGGCCTGGAGTCATGAAGACTCTTCTTCCTGAGTTAAAATCTGACCTCAGACACTTCTTAGTTCTGTTATCCTGCTCATCTTTCTCTCTCTTTAAAAAAATATTATTTATTTACTTTTAGTTTACACCATTCCACAATCCCTTGACTTTTGAATTTTGTCCCCTTCCCTCTGCTGGCTCTCTGCCCCTCAGTGGCAGCATACCGTCAAATATAGGATCTCCAAATACTATTGCATTAAACAATAGTCATATTGTAAAGAGGAATTATAGACAATGAAATGAACAACAGGAAAGGGGAAAAAAAAACAAGAAAAAGAAAGAGAGAAAGTCATTTCCTTCAATCTGTGTTCAAACTCTGTAGTTCTTTCTCTGAATGTGAATACTCTTTCCATCATGAATCTTTTGGAGTTGTCTTATACACTTTCATTGCTGAGAAGAGACCAGTCTATCAAAGTTAGTCATCACATATATGTTGTATCTGTTACTGTCCACACTTATCTCTTGCTTCTGCTTTAGGCACCTTTCTCTTGATACTTTCATCTCTTTAAGTTTTTTGACGTTAATTTCTCCAGGCTCTCCTTTTAATTGGTCAACAAATATTTTTTTTCATGTCTGCCAGATTCTATGCCATTAAATTTATTTGTTTTTATTCCATAAAAATAGCAAAACATTTTTATTTCAAATATTGCAAATATTGATATAACCCATATAAACAAAAGCTTTTGGGGGTCCTTAATACTTTTTTCCCTTTTAGACTGTTTTGTCTTCATTAAGTTTTTGGTTTACATTTAATTTATGAGCTTCAGTTCCACAATTCCTTGAGTTTCAAAATTTCTCCCACTTCCTGTCCTTCTACCCCCCCAATCCCCACCCCTGGTGGAATGCGGTCTACTATAGGATCTGCAAATACTTTCACTTTTCTCATTAGTCAGGTTATAAAGAAGGATTGTAAGGTATGGAATGGACAGTGGGAAAGAGGAAATAATACCAAACAAGAAAAAGAAAGAGAGCAGGTAGTTTACTTCAACCTGTGTTCAAACTTGTTCTTTCTAATTCTTTCTCTGATGTAAAAGTCTCTCTCCATCATGAGTCTTTTGGAGTTGTCTCATAACTCTGTATTGCTGACAAGAGAACAAACATTTTTAATTGGTCAACAAACATTTATCAAGTTCCTCTGTGTCAGGGACTATAGCAAACATTCAAAATAGAAAGAAAGGTAAAAGACAGTACATGTCCCTAATCACCTCCGCATGGTCACTGCTCCTCAGTATCCATAGAGAGATCTTCATCCAGGTCATGCCTGGTAACCATGGCTGCCCCACTGGGCTCTACCCTGGGCTGCCTTCCCTTCCATCTTGATTGTTCAGTTGGTTGTTATGCTTCATTCTCCAGAAGGAACAAAATGATATCACTATGCTATAGTTAAATTGTAATGCGGCTGACTGTTGCTGATCAGACCAATACAAGCTTGGAAAGTTCTACACCAGGGGGGAAAAAGTACTCCATGTGGACATTTGGGGTGAATTCTCTAAATTGGCACATCTTGCCTTTCTTTTGAACTGCTTCATTTCTGCTCAGCTCATAGAGTATGGCCCCTTCTCTGAGGTGTGCACACCATAATGAACGGCCCTGTGACAGTGTCTCCCATGTCACAATCAATTCAAAGGTCTTAAGAGAGACTTTCAGAGTGTCCCTAGATCACTTTTTCTGACCACCATGTACATGCCTACCCAGTATGAGTTCTCCAGAAGCTAGTCTTTTTGGTAAGTATATATCTTGCATTTGAATAATGAGGTCATCCCATCAGGTCAGAGTTATGCTCTCTGAAGTAGAGTTTGTATGCTTGTCACTTCAGCTTGAGAAAGGACCTCAGTGTCTGCTATCTTATCGTTGCAATACTCATGGACGTAATCATATCTGTAGCATTCAAAACTTCTCCATTTTCTGTAACCAATGGTTCCACTTATGGATGGTGTGGTGCTGGGTAATGGAGCACTTCTGTTTTCTTGGTGTTAATTGTGAGGCCAAAATTAGCACAGAGAAAAAAGAAGAGATCTATACTTTGATGCAACTCAATTTCAGGGGCAGCTTTGAGTGCACAATCATCTGCAAATGGAAAATCATGCACCAACACTCCTTCCACTTTAGTTTTGCCTTGTAGCCTTTTCAATTTGAAGAATTTACCAACAGTGGGTTATAATGCTGTGTTTGTCCTCACTTTTGGCATTTGACAACATGGCTGAAAACGTTCTAAAAAACTTGGGAGCAAGCATACAGTCTTGTTTCACTCTGTTGGCAATGGGCAAAGCATGAGAGCACTGTCCATTTTCCAGAACTGTGGGCACCATGCCATCATGAAATTGATGGGCAACACTGATGAACTTCCCCAATTCATCCAAATTTTGACTTAACTTCTCATAAGCCATCATGACTAACAGTATCAAAGGCCTTGCTCAGATCTACAAACATTGAATACCGACCCCTGTTTTGCTCCTGTCATTCCTGCTAGATTTCGTAGGCAACAAACACCATATCCCTCAGCCCTTTCTAAAGTCACACTGGTTATCTGGTAAGTGACCATCTTGCAAGGAAAAGATCAGCCTATTTAGAAGAATCCTGGCAAGAATATGAGTAAGGAAGAGACCCCCTTCCCTGCTATCATCAAAGTAATATCTATTTCCTGTACTTTTATAGAAATGGATAATTGAAGCATTTTTGAACTCTTAGAGGATTTCCTCCTCTTGGGTTGATTTCATGGGCCAGAAAATTTTGTTGAGCTTTTGTATCAACAATAGACTTGTTACCTTGTAAATCTCAGGTGAAACAGAATCAGCACCACATGCTTTGTCACAGAAAAAGAGCTTGTGCTGGATTATAAATTTCCTTGTAACCTGATGAGGTCAGAGTAGGGAGAGCTCGTTCAGATTTGAAAGAAATCAGTAAGACCTTCTCTTTAGCCAATGGGAGCTTTATTAACACAAAACCATGGGGGCCTGAGACTTACCAAGGAGTTCAACAAAGTCCCTGATAGAAAACTAGGACCAGACTTATACAGCCAGAAAGCTACATAGCCTTTAGGATAGTGATGTAAGTTTTAGGAGTTCTAAAGTGGGTTGAAGATTTAGGAGCAAGATAAGTCTTGTAAGATAAGGACAGAGGATGAGAAAGATGAATGACACAAGATAAGGGGTCAAGGGAATGTTTATGACAGAATGGGAGGAGACAAGGAATTTCAGGATAAGGTGAATTTAAGGTCAAGGTAAGTCTCCCAAGATAGGGGTACAGGATGAGGGCAAGGAATTTATGGCACAGTATGGGAGGAGACAAGGAATTTAGGATAAGGTGAAGTTTTCTGTGGTATTTCACGATGAGAGGAGACTTTAGAATGTGTGGGAATAAGCAACTCAAACTTTAGGGGACCTCTGTATTTTAGGGAGCCTTTATAGTTTAAACCACAGAAAGGGAAACAGCTTTTAGGGCACCTTTCTATCCACATCAAACCGCCCCCCCCATCCTGAGTCATAAAACTTTCCTTGTCTCCCTTATCTTGTGTCATCCATCTTCCTTATCTTGCGCCTAAATCTCAAAACCTGATTAGAAACCCTAAAATTACTTCATCACCTTCCAGGATGTGTACAGAAGGAAAAAATAGTTTTGTATATAGTGTTCCTGCTATGCCATTTAAATGCCTTTGATGAGAAAGGAAATCTATTAGCTGATTGTGAAGGGGAAACACAGGAGGGAGAATTCTTCACTGAGTGTTAGTACCCTGGGGGTAGTATCCCCAAATACAAGTGTATAGAAGTCTTATCCTTTTCCTATATCATTACCTTTGTTTAGCTCCTTGCTAAGTCTCAGGCTGGCATGCTTTTGTGTTAATAAAGCTCCTTTGGCTTAAGAAAAGGTCTGATAGAGTTCTTTCAAAAAACCATCTGAATCATCAGCTCTCCCAACTCTGAAAGCAGACAGGGCAGTGTTCCAAATTGCTCTACAGAATGGTTGAATGAGTTCACCACTCTACCAACAGTGCCTTAATGCCCCTTTTCCCCAACATCCCCTCCACCATTTGTCTTTGTCCTTTTCTGTCCTACTAAATAGCCAATCTAATACAGATGATGTAGTACCTCAGAGTTTTTTTAAATTTTCATTTCTTCAAACAATAATGAGTTTGGGCATTTTTTCTTATGGCTGTAGACAGTTTTGATTACTTCATCTGAAAACTGTTCATATCTTTTGATCTTTTATCAATTGGGGAATGGCTCTTATTTTTCTTAATTTAACAGAGTTCTCTATATATTTGAGAAATACGGCCTTTATCACAAACCTTGCTTCAAAAATGTTTTTTTTTGGTTGCTCTTGGTAACTGTATTCGCCTCTAACCTTTTCCCTCCCTTTTATTCTATTCTCTCTGTCCTTTCACCGTGTCTCTTCTCAAAAGTGTTTTGCTTCAGATTGCTCCCTACCCCAATCTGCCATCTCGTCTATCACTGTTTCCTTTTCTTATCCTCTTCCCCTCCTACTTTCCTGTAGGGTAAGATAGACTTCTCTACCCAGTTAAGTGTTTGTGGTCTTACCTCTTTGAGCCAATTCTGATGCGAGTAAGGTTTACTCACTTTCCCTGATCTCCCCCCTTCTCTATGTTGTAAAAGCCTTTTCTTCTCTGTTTTATGTGAAATAATTTTCTCCATTCTCCTCCTCCCTTTCCCTTTCTCCAAGTGAAGTCCTCTCTCACTCCTTAATTTTATTATTTTAGATATCATCCCTTCATATTCAACTCACACCTGTGCCTTCTGTCTATATATACTCCTTCTATCTGCCCTAATGATGGGGAAGGTCTTATAACTTCCAAGTATTGTCTTCCCACGCAGGAATGCAAACCATTTACCTTTATTATGTCCCTTATGATTTCCCTTTCCTGTTTACCTTTTTATGCTTCTCTTGAATCTTGTATTTGAAAGCCAAATTTTCTGTTCGGCTCTAGTCTTTTCATTAGGAATGCTTGAAAGTTCTCTATTTCATTGAATATTAATTTTTCAGCTGAAGTATTGTACTCAGTTTTGCTGGGCAGGTGATTCTGGAAAGCAATCCTAGTCTGTTTGCCCCTGGAATATTATATTGCAAGTACTCTCCACCTTTAGTACTGAAGGTGCTAAATCTTGCGTCATCCTGACTGTACTTCCACAGTACTTGAGCTGTTTCTTTCCTTTTGTCCCTTCATTTATTTATTCATTCATTCATTTATTTATTTATTCATTCACTCATTTATTTATTTACTTACTTATTCATTCATTCATTTATCTATCTATCGATTTATTTGTTTCTTTATTCATTTATTTTTTATGTATGTATGTATCTATGTATGTATCTATGTATTTATTTATCTATCTATCTATCCATCTATTTATTTATTTATTTTTTATTTATTCATTTATCTATTCATTCATTCATTCGTTTGTTTATTTTTTTATTTATAGCTCTCAACATTCATTTCCACAAGATTTTGAGTTCCAAATCTTATCCCCATTTCTCCCCTACCACCACCCCATGATGGCAAGCATACTAGAGCACCTCTTCCTTCAGTCTGCCCTCCCTTCTATCCCTCTTATTCCTATTTCCCCCTTACTTTCTTGTAAGGCAAGATGGATTTCTGATAGGGGAAAGGTACTTGTGCATTCTGCCTAGGAGCATGAGTGCCAGAACGATCTGATCATGCAGACAAACAATCAAGAAAGCCACAAAGACATCTCAAGTGTCATGCCCTTCGGTCAGTGGGTCCTGTTAGTTCTGTGTTTCACAACCCAGATGTTCTGTTGATGTTCTGCTCCAGGATGTGAACTCCATCCTTGCTCTACATGTTTACTCAATCCTTGTGGCTTCAGAGGTAGCTATGAGGAATGTGGACTTTTTGTCAAAGGGACTCAGAAAGGGGAATAAAAGAGGGAAGCATTGGGAATGGAACAGAGAAGAGTAGAATGAGGTAGAGAAGAAGGGAGAGGGAAAAGTAGAGCTGTCTGCTGATCACTCACTCTCCTGGCTCCTGACCCTGTTGAATGTGCTGGACATGCCCAGATGCACTCTGAAAACCAAGGATTGGTAAGACTGGCTGGTCGCATGACAAGTAGGTCAGGACAGATTCTATACCCCATTGCCTATATATCTTATTTCCATGTTGCTGGTAAAAATAATGTTTAATGTTTGTTTTTAAAATATGAGCTCTCTATATTTTCTCCCTTCTTTCCATCTCACCTCCCCCGCTCCCCAATGAAAAGACAACCAATTCAATATAGGTTACACACATGTAGTTATGCAAAACATTTCCAGAGTATTCATATTGTCAAAGACTGTATTTCACTCTATCCTATCCTCCCCCCCCCATTTATTCATTTCGTCTGCTTTTGTCCTTTTCAAAAGTGTTTCCTTATGGTAACCCTCTCCCCCAAACCGCCCTCCCTTCTCTATCCTTCCTCCAATCCCCTTCCATCCTACTTCCCTGTAGGTTTAGATATTCAATTGAGCATGTATGTTATTTGCTGATTAAACAAAATCCAATGAGAGTAAGATTGACTCGTTCCTTTTACCTCTCTGCTCTTCCCCTCCATTATAACAGCTTTCTCTTGCCTCTTTTATGTGAGATATTTTACCCTTTCCTATCTCTACGGTTCTTCTCCTCCCAATATATTCCTCTCTCACCTCTTAAATTTTTTACATAGCATCCTGTCATATATGACTCACCAGGTGCCCTTTGTCTGTATATTCACATACACACTTTACACAATACATATAGACACACACATACTATACACATATGTATACATACATATCTATACATACATGCAAAATTACTTATATTGGGTCTCTGTGTATATATATATATGTATACGTATATGTCTATACACACATACAGATGTACTTATATGTTCTCTTCAACTATCATAATACTGAGAAAACTCTCATGAGTTACAAATATCATCTTTCCATGTAGGAATGTAAAGGGTTCAACTTTAACTAGTTCTTTGTGATTTCTCTTTCCTGTTTCTCTTTTCACACTTCTATCGAGCCTCCTATTTGAAAGTTAAATTTTCTGAATAGATTGACAATACATATAGGTTTGTTGTCTTCCCCTTTAGAGATGGAGCTCTGTGAGGGCAACCATGGTCTTTCACGTCTCTTTCTATCCCCTGAATTTACCACAGGGTTGAGCACACTATAAGTACTTCATAAATATTTATAGCCTAATTGCATTATCATTGAGTAGTAATAAAAAGTGATACAAAGACTACAAAGGTCAGGTGTAGGCAGGGTTGAAAGGGCTTTAAATGACAAACAGAGGTGTCTGTATTTGATCACAGATATACTGGGGAGCCATTGGAAGTTGTTCAACCTGAGGATGAGAGAGTGCTGAACTGGTAGCAACTATACCTGAATTTGAATCTGGGCTCTGGCCCCAGTGTTACACTGCACAGGCCACCTGCCATCTCCAGGCTTCAGTTCCCAGAAATATTAAATGAGGGGGTCAGCCTATTTGGATGCTGAGGACACTTTCAGCAGGTCTGCCTACTAAATATCAACTGTCACCATCACACATGAATCTTTTTGCATTCAGGCAGAAAGTCAGCTCATACCAACATTTTGCACAGCCATCCCTTTAAGCACCTGTTCTAGAATTTTGTTGGCACTCAAAGTCACATTCAATGGTTTATTTTACAGATGATATTCTCTCCCCTTTGGGGAAAATTAGGAGGACCTTTGGCCTTCTCCAGGCCTGTGGTACCTTTCCTGTTTTCAATGAGCTTTCCAATGTCACTGACCCTTAGCTGCTCAGCCATCACAGCTGCCAGTTCT